>CALSEM010000057.1:0-109703 GCA_943735885.1 Stelis phaeoptera | reverse complement strand
CAGCGTTTTGGTGCACGAAACGCACGTTTAGCGTCAAAACTGTGCAAAAGCAGCGTTTTGGGGCACGAAACGCACGTTTCGTTGCAAAAGCAGCGTTTTGGGGCACGAAACGCACGTTTTGCGTCAAAACTGTGCAAAAGCAGCGTTTTGGGGCACGAAACGCACGTTTTGCGTCAAAACTGTGCAAAAGCAGCGTTTTGGGGCACGAAACGCACGTTTCGTTGCAAAAGCAGCGTTTTGGTGCACGAAACGCACGTTTAGCGTCAAAACTGTGCAAAAGCAGCGTTTTGGTGCACGAAACGCACGTTTTGCGTCAAAACTGTGCAAAAGCAGCGTTTTGGTGCACGAAACGCACGTTTCGTTGCAAAAGCAGCGTTTTGGTGCACGAAACGCACGTTTAGCGTCAAAACTGTGCAAAAGCAGCGTTTTGGTGCACGAAACGCACGTTTTGCGTCAAAACTGAGCAAAAGCAGCGTTTTGGGGCACGAAACGCACGTTTTGCGTTAAAACTGTGCAAGAGCAGCGTTTTGGGGCACGAAACGCACGTTTCGTTGCAAAAGCAGCGTTTTGGTGCACGAAACGCACGTTTAGCGTCAAAACTGTGCAAAAGCAGCGTTTTGGGGCACGAAACGCACGTTTCGTTGCAAAAGCAGCGTTTTGGGGCACGAAACGCACGTTTTGCGTCAAAACTGTGCAAAAGCAGCGTTTTGGGGCACGAAACGCACGTTTTGCGTCAAAACTGTGCAAAAGCAGCGTTTTGGGGCACGAAACGCACGTTTTGCGTCAAAACTGTGCAAAAGCAGCATTTTGGGGTACGAAACGCACGTTTTGCGTTAAAACTGTGCAAAAGCAGCGTTTTGATGCACGAAACGCACGTTTCGTTGCAAAAGCAGCGTTTTGGTGCACCAAACGCACGTTTTGCGTCAAAACTGTGCAAAAGCAGCGTTTTGGTGCACGAAACGCACGTTTTGCGTCAAAACTGTGCAAAAGCAGCGTTTTGGGGCACGAAACGCACGTTTCGTTGCAAAAGCAGCGTTTTGGTGCACGAAACGCACGTTTAGCGTCAAAACTGTGCAAAAGCAGCGTTTTGGTGCACGAAACGCACGTTTCGTTGCAAAAGCAGCGTTTTGGTGCACGAAACGCACGTTTAGCGTCAAAACTGTGCAAAAGCAGCGTTTTGGTGCACGAAACGCACGTTTTGCGTCAAAACTGTGCAAAAGCAGCGTTTTGGGGCACGAAACGCACGTTTCGTTGCAAAAGCAGCGTTTTGGTGCACGAAACGCACGTTTAGCGTCAAAACTGTGCAAAAGCAGCGTTTTGGTGCACGAAACGCACGTTTTGCGTCAAAACTGTGCAAAAGCAGCGTTCTGGTGCACGAAACGCACGTTTCGTTGCAAAAGCAGCGTTTTGGTGCACGAAACGCACGTTTAGCGTCAAAACTGTGCAAAAGCAGCGTTCTGGTGCACGAAACGCACGTTTTGCGTCAAAACTGTGCAAAAGCAGCGTTTTGGGGCACGAAACGCACGTTTTGCGTTAAAACTGTGCAAAAGCAGCGTTTTGGGGCACGAAACGCACGTTTCGTTGCAAAAGCAGCGTTTTGGTGCACGAAACGCACGTTTAGCGTCAAAACTGTGCAAAAGCAGCGTTTTGGGGCACGAAACGCACGTTTCGTTGCAAAAGCAGCGTTTTGGTGCACGAAACGCACGTTTTGCGTCAAAACTGTGCAAAAGCAGCGTTTTGGTGCACGAAACGCACGTTTTGCGTCAAAACTGTGCAAAAGCAGCGTTTTGGGGCACGAAACGCACGTTTAGCGTCAAAACTGTGCAAAAGCAGCGTTTTGGGGCACGAAACGCACGTTTTGCGTTAAAACTGTGCAAAAGCAGCGTTTTGGGGCACGAAACGCACGTTTCGTTGCAAAAGCAGCGTTTTGGTGCACGAAACGCACGTTTAGCGTCAAAACTGGGCAAAAGCAGCGTTTTGGGGCACGAAACGCACGTTTCGTTGCAAAAGCAGCGTTTTGGTGCACGAAACGCACGTTTTGCGTCAAAACTGTGCAAAAGCAGCGTTTTGGTGCACGAAACGCACGTTTTGCGTCAAAACTGTGCAAAAGCAGCGTTTTGGGGCACGAAAGGCACGTTTTGCGTCAAAACTGTGCAAAAGCAGCGTTTTGGTGCACGAAACGCACGTTTTGCGTCAAAACTGTGCAAAACAGCGTTTTGGGGCACGAAACGCACGTTTTGCGTCAAAACTGTGCAAAAGCAGCGTTTTGGGGCACGAAACGCACGTGTCGTTGCAAAAGCAGCGTTTTGGTGCACGAAACGCACGTTTAGCGTCAAAACTGTGCAAAAGCAGCGTTTTGGTGCACGAAACGCACGTTTTGCGTTAAAACTGTGCAAAAGCAGCGTTTTGGGGCACGAAACGCACGTTTCGTTGCAAAAGCAGCGTTTTGGTGCACGAAACGCACGTTTAGCGTCAAAACTATGCAAAAGCAGCGTTTTGGTGCACGAAACGCACGTTTTGCGTCAAAACTGTGCAAAAGCAGCGTTTTGGTGCACGAAACGCACGTTTTGCGTCAAAACTGTGCAAAACAGCGTTATGGGGCACGAAACGCACGTTTTGCGTCAAAACTGTGCAAAAGCAGCGTTTTGGGGCACGAAACGCACGTTTCGTTGCAAAAGCAGCGTTTTGGTGCACGAAACGCACGTTTTGCGTCAAAACTGTGCAAAAGCAGCGTTTTGGGGCACGAAACGCACGTTTCGTTGCAAAAGCAGCGTTTTGGTGCACGAAACGCACGTTTAGCGTCAAAACTGTGCAAAAGCAGCGTTTTGATGCACGAAACGCACGTTTTGCGTTAAAACTGTGCAAAAGCAGCGTTTTGGTGCACGAAACGCACGTTTCGTTGCAAAAGCAGCGTTTTGGTGCACGAAACGCACGTTTCGTTGCAAAAGCAGCGTTTTGGTGCACGAAACGCACGTTTAGCGTCAAAACTGTGCAAAAGCAGCGTTTTGGGGCACGAAACGCACGTTTCGTTGCAAAAGCAGCGTTTTGGTGCACGAAACGCACGTTTAGCGTCAAAACTGTGCAAAAGCAGCGTTTTGGTGCACGAAACGCACGTTTTGCGTCAAAACTGTGCAAAAGCAGCGTTTTGGTGCACGAAACGCACGTTTCGTTGCAAAAGCAGCGTTTTGGTGCACGAAACGCACGTTTAGCGTCAAAACTGTGCAAAAGCAGCGTTTTGGTGCACGAAACGCACGTTTTGCGTCAAAACTGAGCAAAAGCAGCGTTTTGGGGCACGAAACGCACGTTTTGCGTTAAAACTGTGCAAAAGCAGCGTTTTGGGGCACGAAACGCACGTTTCGTTGCAAAAGCAGCGTTTTGGTGCACGAAACGCACGTTTAGCGTCAAAACTGTGCAAAAGCAGCGTTTTGGGGCACGAAACGCACGTTTCGTTGCAAAAGCAGCGTTTTGGGGCACGAAACGCACGTTTTGCGTCAAAACTGTGCAAAAGCAGCGTTTTGGGGCACGAAACGCACGTTTTGCGTCAAAACTGTGCAAAAGCAGCGTTTTGGTGCACGAAACGCACGTTTTGCGTCAAAACTGTGCAAAAGCAGCGTTTTGGGGCACGAAACGCACGTTTTGCGTCAAAACTGTGCAAAAGCAGCGTTTTGGGTCACGAAACGCACGTTTCGTTGCAAAAGCAGCGTTTTGGTGCACCAAACGCACGTTTTGCGTCAAAACTGTGCAAAAGCAGCGTTTTGGGTCACGAAACGCACGTTTCGTTGCAAAAGCAGCGTTTTGGTGCACGAAACGCACGTTTTGCGTCAAAACTGTGCAAAAGCAGCGTTTTGGGGCACGAAACGCACGTTTTGCGTCAAAACTGTGCAAAAGCAGCATTTTGGGGCACGAAACGCACGTTTTGCGTTAAAACTGTGCAAAAGCAGCGTTTTGATGCACGAAACGCACGTTTCGTTGCAAAAGCAGCGTTTTGGTGCACCAAACGCACGTTTTGCGTCAAAACTGTGCAAAAGCAGCGTTTTGGTGCACGAAACGCACGTTTTGCGTCAAAACTGTGCAAAAGCAGCGTTTTGGGGCACGAAACGCACGATTTGCGTCAAAACTGTGCAAAACAGCGTTTTGGGGCACGAAACGCACGTTTTGCGTCAAAACTGTGCAAAAGCAGCGTTTTGGGGCACGAAACGCACGTTTTGCGTCAAAACTGTGCAAAAGCAGCGTTTTGGTGCACGAAACGCACGTTTCGTTGCAAAAGCAGCGTTTTGGTGCACGAAACGCACGTTTTGCGTCAAAACTGTGCAAAAGCAGCGTTTTGGGGCACGAAACGCACGTTTCGTTGCAAAAGCAGCGTTTTGGTGCACGAAACGCACGTTTAGCGTCAAAACTGTGCAAAAGCAGCGTTTTGGTGCACGAAACGCACGTTTTGCGTCAAAACTGTGCAAAAGCAGCGTTTTGGTGCACGAAACGCACGTTTTGCGTCAAAACTGTGCAAAAGCAGCGTTTTGGTGCACGAAACGCACGTTTTGCGTCAAAACTGTGCAAAAGCAGCGTTTTGGGGCACGAAACGCACGTTTCGTTGCAAAAGCAGCGTTTTGGTGCACGAAACGCACGTTTAGCGTCAAAACTGTGCAAAAGCAGCGTTTTGGTGCACGAAACGGACGTTTTGCGTCAAAACTGTGCAAAAGCAGCGTTTTGGTGCACGAAACGCACGTTTTGCGTCAAAACTGTGCAAAACAGCGTTTTGGGGCACGAAACGCACGTTTTGCGTCAAAACTGTGCAAAAGCAGCGTTTTGGGGCACGAAACGCACGTTTCGTTGCAAAAGCAGCGTTTTGGTGCACGAAACGCACGTTTAGCGTCAAAACTGTGCAAAAGCAGCGTTTTGGTGCACGAAACGCACGTTTTGCGTTAAAACTGTGCAAAAGCAGCGTTTTGGGGCACGAAACGCACGTTTCGTTGCAAAAGCAGCGTTTTGGTGCACGAAACGCACGTTTAGCGTCAAAACTATGCAAAAGCAGCGTTTTGGTGCACGAAACGCACGTTTTGCGTCAAAACTGTGCAAAAGCAGCGTTTTGGTGCACGAAACGCACGTTTTGCGTCAAAACTGTGCAAAAGCAGCGTTTTGGGGCACGAAACGCACGTTTCGTTGCAAAAGCAGCGTTTTGGTGCACGAAACGCACGTTTAGCGTCAAAACTGTGCAAAAGCAGCGTTTTGATGCACGAAACGCACGTTTTGCGTTAAAACTGTGCAAAAGCAGCGTTTTGGTGCACGAAACGCACGTTTCGTTGCAAAAGCAGCGTTTTGGTGCACGAAACGCACGTTTCGTTGCAAAAGCAGCGTTTTGGTGCACGAAACGCACGTTTAGCGTCAAAACTGTGCAAAAGCAGCGTTTTGGTGCACGAAACGCACGTTTTGCGTCAAAACTGTGCAAAAGCAGCGTTTTGGTGCACGAAACGCACGTTTCGTTGCAAAAGCAGCGTTTTGGTGCACGAAACGCACGTTTAGCGTCAAAACTGTGCAAAAGCAGCGTTTTGGTGCACGAAACGCACGTTTTGCGTCAAAACTGAGCAAAAGCAGCGTTTTGGGGCACGAAACGCACGTTTTGCGTTAAAACTGTGCAAGAGCAGCGTTTTGGGGCACGAAACGCACGTTTCGTTGCAAAAGCAGCGTTTTGGTGCACGAAACGCACGTTTAGCGTCAAAACTGTGCAAAAGCAGCGTTTTGGGGCACGAAACGCACGTTTCGTTGCAAAAGCAGCGTTTTGGGGCACGAAACGCACGTTTTGCGTCAAAACTGTGCAAAAGCAGCGTTTTGGGGCACGAAACGCACGTTTTGCGTCAAAACTGTGCAAAAGCAGCGTTTTGGTGCACGAAACGCACGTTTTGCGTCAAAACTGTGCAAAAGCAGCGTTTTGGGGCACGAAACGCACGTTTTGCGTCAAAACTGTGCAAAACAGCGTTTTGGGGCACGAAACGCACGTTTTGCGTCAAAACTGTGCAAAAGCAGCGTTTTGGGGCACGAAACGCACGTTTTGCGTCAAAACTGTGCAAAAGCAGCGTTTTGGGGCACGAAACGCACGATTTGCGTCAAAACTGTGCAAAAGCAGCGTTTTGGTGCACGAAACGCACGTTTTGCGTCAGAACTGTGCAAAACAGCGTTTTGGGGCACGAAACGCACGTTTTGCGTTAAAACTGTGCAAAAGCAGCGTTTTGGTGCACGAAACGCACGTTTTGCGTTAAAACTGTGCAAAAGCAGCGTTTTGGTGCACGAAACGCACGTTTCGTTGCAAAAGCAGCGTTTTGGTGCACGAAACGCACGTTTTGCGTCAAAACTGTGCAAAAGCAGCGTTTTGGGGCACGAAACGCACGTTTCGTTGCAAAAGCAGCGTTTTGGTGCACGAAACGCACGTTTAGCGTCAAAACTGTGCAAAAGCAGCGTTTTGGTGCACGAAACGCACGTTTTGCGTCAAAACTGTGCAAAAGCAGCGTTTTGGTGCACGAAACGCACGTTTTGCGTCAAAACTGTGCAAAAGCAGCGTTTTGGTGCACGAAACGCACGTTTTGCGTCAAAACTGTGCAAAAGCAGCGTTTTGGGGCACGAAACGCACGTTTCGTTGCAAAAGCAGCGTTTTGGTGCACGAAACGCACGTTTAGCGTCAAAACTGTGCAAAAGCAGCGTTTTGGTGCACGAAACGCACGTTTTGCGTCAAAACTGTGCAAAAGCAGCGTTTTGGTGCACGAAACGCACGTTTTGCGTCAAAACTGTGCAAAAGCAGCGTTTTGGTGCACGAAACGCACGTTTTGCGTCAAAACTGTGCAAAACAGCGTTTTGGGGCACGAAACGCACGTTTTGCGTCAAAACTGTGCAAAAGCAGCGTTTTGGGGCACGAAACGCACGTTTTGCGTCAAAACTGTGCAAAAGCAGCGTTTTGGTGCACGAAACGCACGTTTTGCGTCAAAACTGTGCAAAAGCAGCGTTTTGGGTCACGAAACGCACGTTTCGTTGCAAAAGCAGCGTTTTGGTGCACGAAACGCACGTTTTGCGTCAAAACTGTGTAAAAGCAGCGTTTTGGGGCACGAAACGCACGTTTCGTTGCAAAAGCAGCGTTTTGGTGCACGAAACGCACGTTTAGCGTCAAAACTGTGCAAAAGCAGCGTTTTGGTGCACGAAACGCACGTTTTGCGTCAAAACTGTGCAAAAGCAGCGTTTTGGTGCACGAAACGCACGTTTTGCGTCAAAACTGTGCAAAACAGCGTTTTGGGGCACGAAACGCACGTTTTGCGTCAAAACTGTGCAAAAGCAGCGTTTTGGGGCACGAAACGCACGTTTCGTTGCAAAAGCAGCGTTTTGGTGCACGAAACGCACGTTTAGCGTCAAAACTGTGCAAAAGCAGCGTTTTGGTGCACGAAACGCACGTTTTGCGTTAAAACTGTGCAAAAGCAGCGTTTTGGGGCACGAAACGCACGTTTCGTTGCAAAAGCAGCGTTTTGGTGCACGAAACGCACGTTTAGCGTCAAAACTATGCAAAAGCAGCGTTTTGGTGCACGAAACGCACGTTTTGCGTCAAAACTGTGCAAAAGCAGCGTTTTGGTGCACGAAACGCACGTTTTGCGTCAAAACTGTGCAAAAGCAGCGTTTTGGGGCACGAAACGCACGTTTCGTTGCAAAAGCAGCGTTTTGGTGCACGAAACGCACGTTTAGCGTCAAAACTGTGCAAAAGCAGCGTTTTGATGCACGAAACGCACGTTTTGCGTTAAAACTGTGCAAAAGCAGCGTTTTGGTGCACGAAACGCACGTTTCGTTGCAAAAGCAGCGTTTTGGTGCACGAAACGCACGTTTCGTTGCAAAAGCAGCGTTTTGGTGCACGAAACGCACGTTTAGCGTCAAAACTGTGCAAAAGCAGCGTTTTGGGGCACGAAACGCACGTTTCGTTGCAAAAGCAGCGTTTTGGGGCACGAAACGCACGTTTTGCGTCAAAACTGTGCAAAAGCAGCGTTTTGGGGCACGAAACGCACGTTTCGTTGCAAAAGCAGCGTTTTGGGGCACGAAACGCACGTTTTGCGTCAAAACTGTGCAAAAGCAGCGTTTTGGGGCACGAAACGCACGTTTTGCGTCAAAACTGTGCAAAAGCAGCGTTTTGGTGCACGAAACGCACGTTTTGCGTCAAAACTGTGCAAAAGCAGCGTTTTGGGGCACGAAACGCACGTTTTGCGTCAAAACTGTGCAAAAGCAGCGTTTTGGGGCACGAAACGCACGTTTCGTTGCAAAAGCAGCGTTTTGGTGCACGAAACGCACGTTTAGCGTCAAAACTGTGCAAAAGCAGCGTTTTGGTGCACGAAACGCACGTTTTGCGTTAAAACTGTGCAAAAGCAGCGTTTTGGGGCACGAAACGCACGTTTCGTTGCAAAAGCAGCGTTTTGGTGCACGAAACGCACGTTTAGCGTCAAAACTATGCAAAAGCAGCGTTTTGGTGCACGAAACGCACGTTTTGCGTCAAAACTGTGCAAAAGCAGCGTTTTGGTGCACGAAACGCACGTTTTGCGTCAAAACTGTGCAAAAGCAGCGTTTTGGGGCACGAAACGCACGTTTCGTTGCAAAAGCAGCGTTTTGGTGCACGAAACGCACGTTTAGCGTCAAAACTGTGCAAAAGCAGCGTTTTGATGCACGAAACGCACGTTTTGCGTTAAAACTGTGCAAAAGCAGCGTTTTGGTGCACGAAACGCACGTTTCGTTGCAAAAGCAGCGTTTTGGTGCACGAAACGCACGTTTCGTTGCAAAAGCAGCGTTTTGGTGCACGAAACGCACGTTTAGCGTCAAAACTGTGCAAAAGCAGCGTTTTGGTGCACGAAACGCACGTTTTGCGTCAAAACTGTGCAAAAGCAGCGTTTTGGTGCACGAAACGCACGTTTCGTTGCAAAAGCAGCGTTTTGGTGCACGAAACGCACGTTTAGCGTCAAAACTGTGCAAAAGCAGCGTTTTGGTGCACGAAACGCACGTTTCGTTGCAAAAGCAGCGTTTTGGTGCACGAAACGCACGTTTTGCGTTAAAACTGTGCAAAAGCAGCGTTTTGGTGCACGAAACGCACGTTTCGTTGCAAAAGCAGCGTTTTGGTGCACGAAACGCACGTTTTGCGTTAAAACTGTGCAAAAGCAGCGTTTTGGGGCACGAAACGCACGTTTCGTTGCAAAAGCAGCGTTTTGGTGCACGAAACGCACGTTTAGCGTCAAAACTATGCAAAAGCAGCGTTTTGGTGCACGAAACGCACGTTTTGCGTCAAAACTGTGCAAAAGCAGCGTTTTGGTGCACGAAACGCACGTTTTGCGTCAAAACTGTGCAAAAGCAGCGTTTTGGGGCACGAAACGCACGTTTCGTTGCAAAAGCAGCGTTTTGGTGCACGAAACGCACGTTTAGCGTCAAAACTGTGCAAAAGCAGCGTTTTGATGCACGAAACGCACGTTTTGCGTTAAAACTGTGCAAAAGCAGCGTTTTGGTGCACGAAACGCACGTTTCGTTGCAAAAGCAGCGTTTTGGTGCACGAAACGCACGTTTCGTTGCAAAAGCAGCGTTTTGGTGCACGAAACGCACGTTTAGCGTCAAAACTGTGCAAAAGCAGCGTTTTGGTGCACGAAACGCACGTTTTGCGTCAAAACTGTGCAAAAGCAGCGTTTTGGTGCACGAAACGCACGTTTCGTTGCAAAAGCAGCGTTTTGGTGCACGAAACGCACGTTTAGCGTCAAAACTGTGCAAAAGCAGCGTTTTGGTGCACGAAACGCACGTTTTGCGTCAAAACTGAGCAAAAGCAGCGTTTTGGGGCACGAAACGCACGTTTTGCGTTAAAACTGTGCAAGAGCAGCGTTTTGGGGCACGAAACGCACGTTTCGTTGCAAAAGCAGCGTTTTGGTGCACGAAACGCACGTTTAGCGTCAAAACTGTGCAAAAGCAGCGTTTTGGGGCACGAAACGCACGTTTCGTTGCAAAAGCAGCGTTTTGGGGCACGAAACGCACGTTTAGCGTCAAAACTGTGCAAAAGCAGCGTTTTGGTGCACGAAACGCACGTTTTGCGTCAAAACTGTGCAAAAGCAGCGTTTTGGGGCACGAAACGCACGTTTTGCGTTAAAACTGTGCAAAAGCAGCGTTTTGGGGCACGAAACGCACGATTTGCGTCAAAACTGTGCAAAAGCAGCGTTTTGGTGCACGAAACGCACGTTTTGCGTCAGAACTGTGCAAAACAGCGTTTTGGGGCACGAAACGCACGTTTTGCGTTAAAACTGTGCAAAAGCAGCGTTTTGGTGCACGAAACGCACGTTTTGCGTTAAAACTGTGCAAAAGCAGCGTTTTGGTGCACGAAACGCACGTTTCGTTGCAAAAGCAGCGTTTTGGTGCACGAAACGCACGTTTTGCGTCAAAACTGTGCAAAAGCAGCGTTTTGGGGCACGAAACGCACGTTTCGTTGCAAAAGCAGCGTTTTGGTGCACGAAACGCACGTTTAGCGTCAAAACTGTGCAAAAGCAGCGTTTTGGTGCACGAAACGCACGTTTTGCGTCAAAACTGTGCAAAAGCAGCGTTTTGGTGCACGAAACGCACGTTTTGCGTCAAAACTGTGCAAAAGCAGCGTTTTGGTGCACGAAACGCACGTTTTGCGTCAAAACTGTGCAAAAGCAGCGTTTTGGGGCACGAAACGCACGTTTCGTTGCAAAAGCAGCGTTTTGGTGCACGAAACGCACGTTTAGCGTCAAAACTGTGCAAAAGCAGCGTTTTGGTGCACGAAACGCACGTTTTGCGTCAAAACTGTGCAAAAGCAGCGTTTTGGTGCACGAAACGCACGTTTTGCGTCAAAACTGTGCAAAAGCAGCGTTTTGGTGCACGAAACGCACGTTTTGCGTCAAAACTGTGCAAAACAGCGTTTTGGGGCACGAAACGCACGTTTTGCGTCAAAACTGTGCAAAAGCAGCGTTTTGGGGCACGAAACGCACGTTTTGCGTCAAAACTGTGCAAAAGCAGCGTTTTGGTGCACGAAACGCACGTTTTGCGTCAAAACTGTGCAAAAGCAGCGTTTTGGGTCACGAAACGCACGTTTCGTTGCAAAAGCAGCGTTTTGGTGCACGAAACGCACGTTTTGCGTCAAAACTGTGTAAAAGCAGCGTTTTGGGGCATGAAACGCACGTTTCGTTGCAAAAGCAGCGTTTTGGTGCACGAAACGCACGTTTAGCGTCAAAACTGTGCAAAAGCAGCGTTTTGGTGCACGAAACGCACGTTTTGCGTCAAAACTGTGCAAAAGCAGCGTTTTGGTGCACGAAACGCACGTTTCGTTGCAAAAGCAGCGTTTTGGTGCACGAAACGCACGTTTAGCGTCAAAACTGTGCAAAAGCAGCGTTTTGGTGCACGAAACGCACGTTTTGCGTCAAAACTGTGCAAAAGCAGCGTTTTGGGGCACGAAACGCACGTTTTGCGTCAAAACTGTGCAAAAGCAGCGTTTTGGGGCACGAAACGCACGTTTTGCGTCAAAACTGTGCAAAAGCAGCGTTTTGGGGCACGAAACGCACGTTTTGCGTCAAAACTGTGCAAAAGCAGCGTTTTGGGGCACGAAACGCACGTTTTGCGTCAAAACTGTGCAAAAGCAGCGTTTTGGGGCACGAAACGCACGTTTTGCGTCAAAACTGTGCAAAAGCAGCGTTTTGGTGCACGAAACGCACGTTTTGCGTCAAAACTGTGCAAAACAGCGTTTTGGGGCACGAAACGCACGTTTTGCGTTAAAACTGTGCAAAAGCAGCGTTTTGGTGCACGAAACGCACGTTTTGCGTCAAAACTGTGCAAAAGCAGCGTTTTGGGGCACGAAACGCACGTTTTGCGTCAAAACTGTGCAAAAGCAGCGTTTTGGGGCACGAAACGCACGTTTTGCGTCAAAACTGTGCAAAAGCAGCGTTTTGGGGCACGAAACGCACGTTTCGTTGCAAAAGCATGTAACATTTCGGCCTCTTACCCTGCGCACACATATTTTTTCGCGCTAACTTCCCGATAGTTTTGCACTTACCAACGATAAGTTACCGATAGTCGGTAACCTGATACCTCTTATCACCAGTCGATAAATTACCGACTCAGTAAATTACCTCCTTTCGATAAACTCAATTTCTACCTTTACCGACCGATGATAAGTTATCAACTTACCACCAGTCGATAAGTTACCCACTTAAAATTTACCTACAATAGAATCCTAACCTTACCAACCGATGGTAAAATACCATCGGCCGGTAAGTTGCCATCAATCGATAAGTTACCATCAGTCGATGAGTTACCATCAGTCGGTATATTACCGACCAAATTACCGACCTCTCATGTGCGACCGATTACCTATAGTCGATAAGTTACCAACACCGCATAAAACCAATACTTAATATTATTATTACTATACTTACCTTTAACCTACGTCGATTGTCATTAGTTATAACCTGAAATTCATCGATATATTGCCAACCGTCGATAACTGACCACCGAGGGTCACTTACCGACCGTTGATTACCATATACGTATACATACATATATATTTCATATACTTATGTTCTATTATCCAAGTTAATAGCTACCAATCATTTATTACTGCTTCATATATACATATATATACGTATATTCGCTTCCGACATAAATCGGATTACCTTAAGTAATTAATTTGAGCACCACTGCGAATGGAGAACCTCTAAAAGAAACCGTTAATCGTTCTCACGCATGGTCAGCGGTATTAGCAACATTAATACCGACCGGATGCTGACCTAGCGTCTGGAGATAAGCGATAAGCGGAACGCTGACCGAAACCCAGCACCGCGTACGTGACGATAACGATATTCTGTCAATACAAATAGAGGGCCCGCGGACCCTCTCGACACAGTCTGACCACAGCATTCACCGAGTCTACATCGCGTTACTCAAGTCACAGTCTGACTTCAGCAACCTACCTGTGCACATCGCGCTACGCAAGTCACAGTCCGTCTACAGTATTCATCGAGTCTACATCGCGCTTCAAAGTTATAGTTATACAAGTTCTTCATTCAAGTGTTCTTCGATATAGTTACCTTTGTGCTATTCACGTAAGCTAACCAACCTTTATTCAAATATATTTATTGTTACTTTTATTATATTGTGTCTTTCCTTGTGTTCCTCCTTTATTCTCTATTTTACTTCAACGGTATATTAAATTCTGTGACAACTGGAATATCCACGGTGCTTCTTGACGACGACCAAGTGTTTACTTTATTATTATTATTAATCAACATTCATATTCGCCAGTATTGCAAGACTTCGTTCTCGTTCCTTTAGTTGCGTAAACCTGGGAAGCGACCACAATAGGGACGCTCTCGAGATAGTTCTCCGCTGTAACTCTACGAGTTTGACAGCACCATCAGGGAAGCGATCACAATAGAGACGCTCTCGTAATAGGATGAACGAGAAACAAGTATGTAAACTGGTTTTTCTTTAAGATTATCTTTATTTCTATCAAGAGTGTACAATCACTTCTCACTTGGTCCAACAGTCAACATCGCACGTTGATTCTCGTTCACGTCGCTCTTCAATTTCTATAAACCGCTCATATCCTAGCCCTAACTGGGTCTCGAAGTCTGTAGGTGCGTGTAAGCGTGCGCCAGACCCCTCGCTGACCCGGCGGACCCACCTAAAATAAAGAATCATACGTAAAGTAATATTACCATCTCAGCATACCATCCGTCGGTCTCTTACCCACCGTCGGTAAAACAGTAATCTCGGTTTACCATTCATCGGTCACTTACCTACCGTCGGTAAAACACAAGTTACCGGCCGTCGGTAACACCAACTGTCGATAACCTCTTCGCCGATAAAGCAGAATTCGGCCAAATTCTCGAGATCCTCCCTCCTTTTCCCGGACCGTTCCACCGAGCCGCTCCGGTGACCGGTTCGTAACAGATTAAATTGGTGACAGCGGTGGGATCCGCAAAATTTCCAAAGGGTTAAACCCCATACTCTACCATTTCTTACTAATATATTTATTCTTTTATGAGCAATGTCTAAGCATCAAGGAGTTAGCACCAGGTCTGGAAGCACACCAGACCCCACGATGGAAGAATTACATGCAATGGCCGAACAGTTGGCCCAAAAGGAACGCAGGCTGCGAGAACAAGAGCAGCGAACAGAGCAAGAACGCCAAGCATTAGAGAAACGCCTGAACGACAGGCAAGCGCTAATCGACCAAGAACACGAAGACTTTGAAAGAGAACGAGCCCAATTAATAAAAGAACACGACCGCCTTGAAGCCATGGTTGCAAATTTAGTATCAGAAGTCCGAGAACTCCGCACCCGACCGTCAGACTGTCATCACATAACCTCTCAACACGTAGACTCAGAAACAAATACACGTCGGGAAGAGATGGCGGACCCTTTACCTGCCAATTCGCATACGTCAAACGACAGCCACACAGCAGGAATCCACAAAAGAGTGAAAGAAGCCGCTGACGGCATTCAGAATTTTGACGGCAACAGAAACAGTGTTGTGCCGTTTTGTGAATCGTGTTTCCGTGCGCGTGATTACCTACCTGCCAGTGATGAACCGTTATTAGTGCGCACGATTCTAAATAAGCTTAGGGGACCTGCATACAGAATAATAGGGCGATCAACGTTCACCACGGTGAACCAATTGTGTGACAAAATCCGGAAATTATTCTCACCATTCCGTAGTGCTAATTATTATCGTGGCGAACTCAGCCGCACATTTCAAACTCACAACCAATCAGTTCTGGAATTCGCCATCAGAATCCAGGAGCTTCGCGATCTGATCGCCGACGGCGACAAACAACGCTACGGAACATTAGACGCGCGCGCAGAATACGAGATCCAGAAGGAAGCTTCAGAGGCCTTCGTGCAAGGACTCTTGCCCGAAATCGCAACTCGCTTGCGGATAGAAGGCTACGACACGCTGGACGACGCCATAGAAAGGGCAATCCGTCTACACACAGACATCCAAGACGAACAAGCGCGTTACCACCGATCACACAATTCCAACAACGATAGGAATTCGAAATTCCGGAGTTACGAACAAGACTCCAGACAACGCCCATACCCTCCGCGGACAGGAGGATTTCGCCAAGACAGGCCCCGATATAGCGAACAGCCTCGCAACGATTACAGAAGATTCAACGAACAACCTCGCAACAACAACTCTTACAGGAGACCGAACGACAATAATTCAGGCCGTAACGACAGATTCTACGGCGAACCTAATACTAATTTCAAGCAACCTAGCTACGCAGATACCACGCGAGGTCCACCTCCTAAGCAGTGCAGATACTGCAAGACCCCTGGCCACACGATCGAAGAATGTCGCAAGCTACAAGCCAGGAAGGAATACGAAAGAAACACGCAACAGTTGGGAAACCAGGCCGGCCCGTCGCCGAACCGCGCGGGACAGGGCCAATCAAACCCAAATCGCGGAACATACACAGTATCGAAGGGACCAGACAAGAAGTCCCCGAAACCAGAGAAACCATCGACCAAGGAAACGGAAGCCGAAGAAGAGGAAGACGACGCTCTCCTCCAGGAAGAGGGAATGCTAAATCCCTTATTCGAACTGTAAACATTAACAAAACCAACATCGACACGGTACCTTCCATCAAGATAAGCACGCCTGATACTACACGGACCGCACATTTTATGATAGACTCTGGCGCAGAGATCAATTTAATTAAACGTTCAGCTCTCCAACCTACACTCAACCTCGACACCAGCGAGTGCCCATCCCTTAGGGGAATAGGCCATGGGTTAGCCCCGACGCAAGGACGAGTGTTGATCCGCATCCTCGGGTATCCAGTCCCATTCTACATAGTCGATAACGACTTCAATATTCCACACGATGGAATCCTAGGAGCTGAATTTCTTCACAATCATTCTGCCAAGGTAGATTACGCCAGAAAACTTGTCAAATGGAACGAATGGAACATACCATTCTACACTCGTAAAACAATTACTCTAAAGAACAGGTCCGTTACTCCAGTGAATCTCTTCGTAGTACACCCGAATCAGGAAACGGGGTACATAGAATTACACACCGTTAAGAAAGGTGTCTTTTTTGGAAAATGCGCCGTTACCAATAACAATGGACGAGCGTACATTAAGTGCTACAATCTAACCGCGAAGGACGAAACCATAGTGGTACCAGTCGTCGAATCAATTCCGTATCAAACCTTGGACGACGTCCAATCAGCAAAAATCAACGCAAGCCGTATAAACTCGGATACAGAGCCTAGCAGGCCAGACAAAGTAATAGAACTTCTACGTCTCGATCACTTAAATTCAGAAGAAAGGAAACATGTGGTGAACCTAGTAAGAGAATATCAAGACTGTTTTCATCTCCCCGGAGAACAACTTACATGCGCAAAGGGCGTAACACATAGAATCGAAACCACAGATAATATGCCAATCAATTCCAAACAATATAGGTTCCCCCAAGTACACAAGGAAGAAATTAACAGACAAATTGAAGAATTATTAAAGGATGGAATAGTAAGACCATCGATGTCTCCGTACAATTCCCCGATCTGGATTGTACCCAAGAAGCCAGACTCGTCAGGCAAAAAGCGATGGAGAGTCGTAATCGACTTCCGGAACCTGAACGAGAAAACTATAGGCGACGCCTATCCGCTCCCAAATATCACGGAGATTTTAGACCAAGTTGGCGGAGCAAAATATTTCAGCGTATTGGACTTAGCATCAGGCTTCCACCAGATCCCTATGGAAGAAAGGGACGCACCTAAGACAGCATTCTCAACCCCCTACGGTCATTTTGAATTCACGAGGATGCCCTTTGGTCTGAAGAACGCCCCGGCGACATTCCAAAGGCACATGAATAATCTTTTATCAGGATTACAAGGTTGGGAACTATTTATCTATATGGATGACTTTGTGATTTACGCGTCATCTCTACAAGAACACCAAATTAAATTCAGGAAGTTAATGAACAGACTAAAGGACGGAAACGTCAAACTCCAACCTGATAAATGCGAATTTCTACGAAAAGAGGTCGCATATCTTGGCCACATTCTAAGCGAAGAAGGTGTGAGACCAGATCCTAAGAAGCTGGACGTAGTTAAGAAATTTCCAATACCCAAAAGTCCTAAACAAATTAAACAATTCCTTGGACTCTCCGGATATTATCGACGCTTCATCCATAATTATTCGAAAACGGCAAAACCAATGACCGATCTGCTGAAGAAAAACAAACCTTTTGTATGGACAGGAAGTCAACAAAAAGCCTTCGAAACATTACGAGATGCCCTGTGCAAGGAACCAATCCTCCAGTTTCCAGATTTCACTAAAGAGTTCATATTAACCACGGACGCATCCGGTTATGCCATAGGAGGCATATTAAGCCAAGGCGAGTTGGGGAAAGATCTACCCATCGCATACACCTCAAGGGTTCTCAACCCACACGAACAGAAATATTCAACTATAGAAAAGGAGTGTTTAGCCGTCATCTACAGCATTAACCATTTCAGACCATATTTGTACGGACGAAAGTTCAAGATAATCACTGATCATAAACCTCTGGTGTGGCTGAATAACATCAAAGACCCAACGTCTCGCCTTTGGAAATGGAAACTGAAACTCGCAGAATACGAATATGAGATCGTCTATCGACAGGGAACGACGAATCTTAACGCGGATGCCTTATCGCGCAACCCTCCGAATCCTCAAATACTACCTATCAACACGTCCTCATCCGACGAAGATGTCCTCTACACACCCAGTGTCCTACCGACACCTCCAAATCCGCGTCCGGAGCTCACGCTTGACCCAAAGAAGAGGAAGCGTACAGAATCGATAACAGCTTTGGAACCACCGGAAAAAGAACCGAGACAAGACGAAGCTCCGAGGCCTTCTACGTCAGGTGAGGCAGAACCTCCCTCAACCTACAATCAAACGTTCGATGCCGACTTAGAGCACGACGACGAAGACGATGACCAGTCGGAAGATACCGACACCTCGTCCGACACAGAGGATGAGCCAATGTTTGATGCCTCGCCGCGATTCGAATTTTTGAAAATCAATCGTACTAAGGAGCCTCTAGCGATCCAGAAGGATAATCTGGTCGTATTTCTAACCTACCAAGGCACGCCAGTGTGCGAAGGCGCAAAAGAGCTACAGGCGTCAGGATTACTTCCTAACCCTGCCGAACTCCATCCAGAAACTCCTAACGTCAAGACCCTTGACAAACATTTCCTTATATCAATTCCGATACAGGAAAGGCCCACAGCACCTGTAAACACGGAACAAATGCTTACTGCATTAAGAATCATCAAGTCCGTATTGGACGAACTTGGACTCAAGAGCTTCTCCGTCAGAGAAACACACCCTCTCGGTGATGTTTCATGGCACTTCTTCGACAAAAAGCTAAGAGAGCTATTTAAAGATTATCGTATCACAGTTACTTATTGCACGAGCGTAGTCCAAATTCCCCCAATAGAGGAAAGATCAAGAATAATTGCCGACGTTCACAATTCAGTGATAAACGGACACAAAGGTGTTACCAAAACACTGAATAGAATTCGAGAAAGATACATATGGCCCAATATGAGGACTCAGGTCCAAGATTTCATACGATCATGTAAAACATGTCAGCTTAAAAAACTAACGCGAGTAAAAACAAGGCAGCCCATGGTAGTGACCGACACACCTGGCCGAGCCTTTGACAAAGTTGCTATCGATATAATGGGCCCACTTCCGAGAACGTCTGAGGGTAACATGTACATACTCACTATGCAAGATCTATTAACTAAGTATTCTATTGCGACGCCTCTTAAAAATACTAATTCAATTACTATTGCAGAAGAAGTTCTGAAGCGACTAATATGCACCTTTGGAGCGCCAAGAGCCATACTTACGGACCAAGGGTCCAATTTGATATCTTCCATTATGAAACATTTGGCAAAGAGATTCAATATCAAACATTACAAAACTACGGCCTATCGGCCCCAATCGAACGGCTCTCTCGAAAGGTCGCATCACGTCCTATCAGAATACCTAAAGATTCAAACCGACAAAGGCAAAGAATGGGATACCTGGTTAGATCTCGCGATGTTGTCTTATAATACTAGTATCCACGAAGGTACTCATTATACGCCGCACGAATTAGTATTCGGTAAAACCGCGCGCATCCCTAGCTCAGAACCGGAGCTTGATAACCAGATAGAGATAACGTACTTCGAATATTTAAATAATCTGTTTGATACTTTAAACGAGATCCAAGACAGAGCACGCCAGAACTTGATACTAGCCAAACAGAGATCAAAGAGATATTACGATGCCAGATTAAATGTTCAAGAATTTCAAGTAGGTGATTGGGTCTATATATTAAAGGAACCCACAACCAAATTAGATAACCAGTATCATGGCCCGTATCAGGTCCTGGAAGTCCTGCCGTTATCTAACCTTAGAATAAGAATTAAAGATAAGGATAAAATAATTCATGCGAACAAATGTAAACTAGCCAAATAAGTTCCTTTCCAACAGGATGCACCCTCGCATCGCAGTCATCCTGCCTCTTCTACTACGCATCGCAGAGGGCCTCATCGGTTACGACTGTGGAGGACCCACGATGAACCATACAACCGTTTCACTCCTCGACCTGGAGGAATGCCGTCCCCCAGGACCAAAGATCAGCACCACCACTACCTACATACAGCTCCTACAGATAGCCGAGTACGATTATACGCCCACCATCCAATGCCAAATCAACATCAGAAGGATAGTGAACTATTGCGGAATGCATTCGCATCTGTCAGCCGTCCAAAACGGACTCGCTGAATACTTACACGAAACGAGTCACGAAGCCTGCCGCCGCCTACACGAGGAAGGAATATTGTCACTAGGCACAGCCGTCATCACTGGAGTTTCGCCTAATACCACTACATATCGCTCGATAACATTAGCCGGTTCCGTAGGACCAGACGGAACCTGCTCCGGAACAACATACTCCGACCCGTACGGTACGTGGTCAAACGTATTCGTACAAGCAACGCTCGACATCAAGCTCAAAAGCCAGATGGCTCGAGTCAAAATCAACTCTGGAAAAATCATTCTATCCTCCGGAACGACTTGCGAAGTCTCTCGGATGTCCTGCATCGACTCCGACGCAGGATATACCTTTTGGAATCTGATACCGACCGACAGTTGCGAACTACGGTCCTACGATGTGTTGTACGAGGGACCTGCCGACAAGACCCAAGAAGAATCTGCAACCGTCCAATATCCTACCATCTACAGCCTCACGACGAGCGAAGTCACTTTCGCCTTGACAAAGACAGGAGACCACCACAAATGCGGTTACTCCATTGTCACCACCGAACACCCAAGGCTTTTCATCATTGAGACGCGTGCCGGCAGCCCCGTCATTCAAAGGAAACCGATCCCGATTGACAATCTAGACATATTTACGTACATCAACTCTAAATTCATCTACGTGGAAAAACACATCCGTAGTCAACTGACGTCACTCTACCACAACATCATCTTACAAAAGTGTGAAGCGGAAAAACAAATTCTCCGCAACGCTCTCTCGCTAGTAACGCTAGTTCCCGAAGAATTCGCTTATATAGTCACCAAGCAGCCAGGTTACATCGCTGTTAATTCTGGAGAAGTTATACACATACTGCAATGCATACCTTTAGTCGTAAAGGTCAGAAAGACCGAAGATTGCTTCAACGAACTCCCAGTGACCCACAACAACCAGAGCTACTTTCTTACACCTAAGACGCGAATCTTGACGAGATTCGGCACTAAGAAACAGTGCAATCCACTCCTACCTACAATCTATAAGGTAGACAATCAATGGATAAAGCTTACGCCTGCAGTGACGATAGCCGACACACCACAGAAGACGAAGCCAATATCACAACTGAATTGGCAATACCTCACTCCTACCTCATTGGCGACCAGCGGACTCTACTCCCAGGCAGAACTCGACAGGCTAAGGGACCACATTATGTTCCCTGCAGAGAAACCAGCCGTTGTTAACGAGATAGCCAGAAACGCAGCAACCTCCGGAGCAACCAACTCTGTATCGTTCGCCGGATTTCTGGACGAACACGCATTGGAAACAATCGCAAAATCCACCATCAACAAGTGGTGGAACGGATTCATAGAGTTCGGCTCTATCAGCGCCGCTCTATTAGCAATCTTCCTTATCATAAGAATCATCAAGGGCATAATCAGTATTCTTATAAATGGCTACACGCTTCATTCCGTCTACGGCTGTGGACTACATGTGATTGGAGCTTTCTGTTCATCGATTACTCACCTGCTGATCCATCTAAAACGTGAGTCTAAATCCACGGCAGACTCACCCTCCGACGACCCAGAAGCTGATCCTGGACTCGCCGGACCATCATCCAAATCAACCCGACTTCAAACTCTTAGAGACTACTGCAAGGAGTGAAGTGAAACGTGCGATTCAAAAGACACTAGTGAAACCAAGACATTGTTCACGTAACACAAAATAAATTTTGGACGTTTAGCCCAAAATTTATTTCACCAAGGGGGGAGGTGTAACATTTCGGCCTCTTACCCTGCGCACACATATTTTTTCGCGCTAACTTCCCGATAGTTTTGCACTTACCAACGATAAGTTACCGATAGTCGGTAACCTGATACCTCTTATCACCAGTCGATAAATTACCGACTCAGTAAATTACCTCCTTTCGATAAACTCAATTTCTACCTTTACCGACCGATGATAAGTTATCAACTTACCACCAGTCGATAAGTTACCCACTTAAAATTTACCTACAATAGAATCCTAACCTTACCAACCGATGGTAAAATACCATCGGCCGGTAAGTTGCCATCAATCGATAAGTTACCATCAGTCGATGAGTTACCATCAGTCGGTATATTACCGACCAAATTACCGACCTCTCATGTGCGACCGATTACCTATAGTCGATAAGTTACCAACACCGCATAAAACCAATACTTAATATTATTATTACTATACTTACCTTTAACCTACGTCGATTGTCATTAGTTATAACCTGAAATTCATCGATATATTGCCAACCGTCGATAACTGACCACCGAGGGTCACTTACCGACCGTTGATTACCATATACGTATACATACATATATATTTCATATACTTATGTTCTATTATCCAAGTTAATAGCTACCAATCATTTATTACTGCTTCATATATACATATATATACGTATATTCGCTTCCGACATAAATCGGATTACCTTAAGTAATTAATTTGAGCACCACTGCGAATGGAGAACCTCTAAAAGAAACCGTTAATCGTTCTCACGCATGGTCAGCGGTATTAGCAACATTAATACCGACCGGATGCTGACCTAGCGTCTGGAGATAAGCGATAAGCGGAACGCTGACCGAAACCCAGCACCGCGTACGTGACGATAACGATATTCTGTCAATACAAATAGAGGGCCCGCGGACCCTCTCGACACAGTCTGACCACAGCATTCACCGAGTCTACATCGCGTTACTCAAGTCACAGTCTGACTTCAGCAACCTACCTGTGCACATCGCGCTACGCAAGTCACAGTCCGTCTACAGTATTCATCGAGTCTACATCGCGCTTCAAAGTTATAGTTATACAAGTTCTTCATTCAAGTGTTCTTCGATATAGTTACCTTTGTGCTATTCACGTAAGCTAACCAACCTTTATTCAAATATATTTATTGTTACTTTTATTATATTGTGTCTTTCCTTGTGTTCCTCCTTTATTCTCTATTTTACTTCAACGGTATATTAAATTCTGTGACAACTGGAATATCCACGGTGCTTCTTGACGACGACCAAGTGTTTACTTTATTATTATTATTAATCAACATTCATATTCGCCAGTATTGCAAGACTTCGTTCTCGTTCCTTTAGTTGCGTAAACCTGGGAAGCGACCACAATAGGGACGCTCTCGAGATAGTTCTCCGCTGTAACTCTACGAGTTTGACAGCACCATCAGGGAAGCGATCACAATAGAGACGCTCTCGTAATAGGATGAACGAGAAACAAGTATGTAAACTGGTTTTTCTTTAAGATTATCTTTATTTCTATCAAGAGTGTACAATCACTTCTCACTTGGTCCAACAGTCAACATCGCACGTTGATTCTCGTTCACGTCGCTCTTCAATTTCTATAAACCGCTCATATCCTAGCCCTAACTGGGTCTCGAAGTCTGTAGGTGCGTGTAAGCGTGCGCCAGACCCCTCGCTGACCCGGCGGACCCACCTAAAATAAAGAATCATACGTAAAGTAATATTACCATCTCAGCATACCATCCGTCGGTCTCTTACCCACCGTCGGTAAAACAGTAATCTCGGTTTACCATTCATCGGTCACTTACCTACCGTCGGTAAAACACAAGTTACCGGCCGTCGGTAACACCAACTGTCGATAACCTCTTCGCCGATAAAGCAGAATTCGGCCAAATTCTCGAGATCCTCCCTCCTTTTCCCGGACCGTTCCACCGAGCCGCTCCGGTGACCGGTTCGTAACAAGCAGCGTTTTGGTGCACGAAACGCACGTTTAGCGTCAAAACTGTGCAAAAGCAGCGTTTTGGGGCACGAAACGCACGTTTTGCGTCAAAACTGTGCAAAAGCAGCGTTTTGGTGCACGAAACGCACGTTTTGTGTCAAAACTGTGCAAAACAGCGTTTTGGGGCACGAAACGCACGTTTTGCGTCAAAACTGTGCAAAACAGCGTTTTGGGGCACGAAACGCACGTTTTGCGTCAAAACTGTGCAAAAGCAGCGTTTTGGGGCACGAAACGCACGTTTCGTTGCAAAAGCAGCGTTTTGGTGCACGAAACGCACGTTTAGCGTCAAAACTGTGCAAAAGCAGCGTTTTGGGGCACGAAACGCACGTTTCGTTGCAAAAGCAGCGTTTTGGGGCACGAAACGCACGTTTTGCGTCAAAACTGTGCAAAAGCAGCGTTTTGGGGCACGAAACGCACGTTTTGCGTCAAAACTGTGCAAAAGCAGCGTTTTGGTGCACGAAACGCACGTTTTGCGTCAAAACTGTGCAAAAGCAGCGTTTTGGGGCACGAAACGCACGTTTTGCGTCAAAACTGTGCAAAAGCAGCGTTTTGGGGCACGAAACGCACGTTTCGTTGCAAAAGCAGCGTTTTGGTGCACGAAACGCACGTTTAGCGTCAAAACTGTGCAAAAGCAGCGTTTTGGTGCACGAAACGCACGTTTTGCGTTAAAACTGTGCAAAAGCAGCGTTTTGGGGCACGAAACGCACGTTTCGTTGCAAAAGCAGCGTTTTGGTGCACGAAACGCACGTTTAGCGTCAAAACTATGCAAAAGCAGCGTTTTGGTGCACGAAACGCACGTTTTGCGTCAAAACTGTGCAAAAGCAGCGTTTTGGTGCACGAAACGCACGTTTTGCGTCAAAACTGTGCAAAAGCAGCGTTTTGGGGCACGAAACGCACGTTTCGTTGCAAAAGCAGCGTTTTGGTGCACGAAACGCACGTTTAGCGTCAAAACTGTGCAAAAGCAGCGTTTTGATGCACGAAACGCACGTTTTGCGTTAAAACTGTGCAAAAGCAGCGTTTTGGTGCACGAAACGCACGTTTCGTTGCAAAAGCAGCGTTTTGGTGCACGAAACGCACGTTTCGTTGCAAAAGCAGCGTTTTGGTGCACGAAACGCACGTTTAGCGTCAAAACTGTGCAAAAGCAGCGTTTTGGTGCACGAAACGCACGTTTTGCGTCAAAACTGTGCAAAAGCAGCGTTTTGGTGCACGAAACGCACGTTTTGCGTTAAAACTGTGCAAAACAGCGTTTTGGGGCACGAAACGCACGTTTTGCGTCAAAACTGTGCAAAAGCAGCGTTTTGGGGCACGAAACGCACGTTTTGCGTCAAAACTGTGCAAAAGCAGCATTTTGGTGCACGAAACGCACGTTTTGCGTCAAAACTGTGCAAAAGCAGCGTTTTGGGTCACGAAACGCACGTTTCGTTGCAAAAGCAGCGTTTTGGTGCACGAAACGCACGTTTTGCGTCAAAACTGTGTAAAAGCAGCGTTTTGGGGCATGAAACGCACGTTTCGTTGCAAAAGCAGCGTTTTGGTGCACGAAACGCACGTTTAGCGTCAAAACTGTGCAAAAGCAGCGTTTTGGTGCACGAAACGCACGTTTTGCGTCAAAACTGTGCAAAAGCAGCGTTTTGGTGCACGAAACGCACGTTTCGTTGCAAAAGCAGCGTTTTGGTGCACGAAACGCACGTTTAGCGTCAAAACTGTGCAAAAGCAGCGTTTTGGTGCACGAAACGCACGTTTTGCGTCAAAACTGTGCAAAAGCAGCGTTTTGGGGCACGAAACGCACGTTTTGCGTCAAAACTGTGCAAAAGCAGCGTTTTGGGGCACGAAACGCACGTTTTGCGTCAAAACTGTGCAAAAGCAGCGTTTTGGGGCACGAAACGCACGTTTTGCGTCAAAACTGTGCAAAAGCAGCGTTTTGGGGCACGAAACGCACGTTTTGCGTCAAAACTGTGCAAAAGCAGCGTTTTGGGGCACGAAACGCACGTTTTGCGTCAAAACTGTGCAAAAGCAGCGTTTTGGTGCACGAAACGCACGTTTTGCGTCAAAACTGTGCAAAACAGCGTTTTGGGGCACGAAACGCACGTTTTGCGTTAAAACTGTGCAAAAGCAGCGTTTTGGTGCACGAAACGCACGTTTTGCGTCAAAACTGTGCAAAAGCAGCGTTTTGGGGCACGAAACGCACGTTTTGCGTCAAAACTGTGCAAAAGCAGCGTTTTGGGGCACGAAACGCACGTTTTGCGTCAAAACTGTGCAAAAGCAGCGTTTTGGGGCACGAAACGCACGTTTCGTTGCAAAAGCAGCGTTTTGGTGCACGAAACGCACGTTTAGCGTCAAAACTGTGCAAAAGCAGCGTTTTGGGGCACGAAACGCACGTTTTGCGTCAAAACTGTGCAAAAGCAGCGTTTTGGTGCACGAAACGCACGTTTTGTGTCAAAACTGTGCAAAACAGCGTTTTGGGGCACGAAACGCACGTTTTGCGTCAAAACTGTGCAAAACAGCGTTTTGGGGCACGAAACGCACGTTTTGCGTCAAAACTGTGCAAAAGCAGCGTTTTGGGGCACGAAACGCACGTTTCGTTGCAAAAGCAGCGTTTTGGTGCACGAAACGCACGTTTAGCGTCAAAACTGTGCAAAAGCAGCGTTTTGGGGCACGAAACGCACGTTTCGTTGCAAAAGCAGCGTTTTGGGGCACGAAACGCACGTTTTGCGTCAAAACTGTGCAAAAGCAGCGTTTTGGGGCACGAAACGCACGTTTTGCGTCAAAACTGTGCAAAAGCAGCGTTTTGGTGCACGAAACGCACGTTTCG
This sequence comes from Stelis phaeoptera, assembly GCA_943735885.1. Classification (NCBI taxonomy): domain Eukaryota; kingdom Metazoa; phylum Arthropoda; class Insecta; order Hymenoptera; family Megachilidae; genus Stelis; species Stelis phaeoptera. Next base: position 83,319 of record CALSEM010000057.1, on the reverse strand, counting down.
TTGCAAAAGCAGCGTTTTGGTGCACGAAACGCACGTTTCGTTGCAAAAGCAGCGTTTTGGTGCACGAAACGCACGTTTAGCGTCAAAACTGTGCAAAAGCAGCGTTTTGGTGCACGAAACGCACGTTTTGCGTCAAAACTGTGCAAAAGCAGCGTTTTGGTGCACGAAACGCACGTTTTGCGTCAAAACTGTGCAAAACAGCGTTTTGGGGCACGAAACGCACGTTTTGCGTCAAAACTGTGCAAAACAGCGTTTTGGGGCACGAAACGCACGTTTTGCGTCAAAACTGTGCAAAAGCAGCGTTTTGGGGCACGAAACGCACGTTTTGCGTCAAAACTGTGCAAAAGCAGCGTTTTGGGGCACGAAACGCACGTTTTGCGTCAAAACTGTGCAAAAGCGGCGTTTTGGTGCACGAAACGCACGTTTTGCGTCAAAACTGTGCAAAACAGCGTTTTGGGGCACGAAACGCACGTTTTGCGTTAAAACTGTGCAAAAGCAGCGTTTTGGTGCACGAAACGCACGTTTTGCGTCAAAACTGTGCAAAAGCAGCGTTTTGGGGCACGAAACGCACGTTTTGCGTCAAAACTGTGCAAAAGCAGCGTTTTGGGGCACGAAACGCACGTTTTGCGTCAAAACTGTGCAAAAGCAGCGTTTTGGGGCACGAAACGCACGTTTCGTTGTAAAAGCAGCGTTTTGGTGCACGAAACGCACGTTTAGCGTCAAAACTGTGCAAAAGCAGCGTTTTGGGGCACGAAACGCACGTTTTGCGTCAAAACTGTGCAAAAGCAGCGTTTTGGGGCACGAAACGCACGTTTCGTTGCAAAAGCAGCGTTTTGGTGCACGAAACGCACGTTTAGCGTCAAAACTGTGCAAAAGCAGCGTTTTGGTGCACCAAACGCACGTTTTGCGTCAAAACTGTGCAAAAGCAGCGTTTTGGTGCACGAAACGCACGTTTTGCGTCAAAACTGTGCAAAAGCAGCGTTTTGGTGCACGAAACGCACGTTTCGTTGCAAAAGCAGCGTTTTGGTGCACGAAACGCACGTTTAGCGTCAAAACTGTGCAAAAGCAGCGTTTTGGTGCACGAAACGCACGTTTTGCGTCAAAACTGTGCAAAAGCAGCGTTTTGGTGCACGAAACGCACGTTTCGTTGCAAAAGCAGCGTTTTGGTGCACGAAACGCACGTTTAGCGTCAAAACTGTGCAAAAGCAGCGTTTTGGTGCACGAAACGCACGTTTTGCGTCAAAACTGTGCAAAAGCAGCGTTTTGGTGCACGAAACGCACGTTTTGCGTCAAAACTGTGCAAAACAGCGTTTTGGGGCACGAAACGCACGTTTTGCGTCAAAACTGTGCAAAAGCAGCATTTTGGTGCCCGAAACGCACGTTTTGCGTCAAAACTGTGCAAAAGCAGCGTTTTGGGTCACGAAACGCACGTTTCGTTGCAAAAGCAGCGTTTTGGTGCACGAAACGCACGTTTTGCGTCAAAACTGTGTAAAAGCAGCGTTTTGGGGCACGAAACGCACGTTTCGTTGCAAAAGCAGCGTTTTGGTGCACGAAACGCACGTTTAGCGTCAAAACTGTGCAAAAGCAGCGTTTTGGTGCACGAAACGCACGTTTTGCGTCAAAACTGTGCAAAAGCAGCGTTTTGGTGCACGAAACGCACGTTTCGTTGCAAAAGCAGCGTTTTGGTGCACGAAACGCACGTTTAGCGTCAAAACTGTGCAAAAGCAGCGTTTTGGTGCACGAAACGCACGTTTTGCGTTAAAACTGTGCAAAAGCAGCGTTTTGATGCACGAAACGCACGTTTCGTTGCAAAAGCAGCGTTTTGGCGCACCAAACGCACGTTTTGCGTCAAAACTGTGCAAAAGCAGCGTTTTGGTGCACGAAACGCACGTTTTGCGTCAAAACTGTGCAAAAGCAGCGTTTTGGGGCACGAAACGCACGTTTCGTTGCAAAAGCAGCATTTTGGTGCACGAAACGCACGTTTAGCGTCAAAACTGTGCAAAAGCAGCGTTTTGGTGCACGAAACGCACGTTTTGCGTCAAAACTGTGCAAAAGCAGCGTTTTGGTGCACGAAACGCACGTTTTGCGTCAAAACTGTGCAAAACAGCGTTTTGGGGCACGAAACGCACGTTTTGCGTCAAAACTGTGCAAAACAGCGTTTTGGGGCACGAAACGCACGTTTTGCGTCAAAACTGTGCAAAAGCAGCGTTTTGGGGCACGAAACGCACGTTTTGCGTCAAAACTGTGCAAAAGCAGCGTTTTGGGGCACGAAACGCACGTTTTGCGTCAAAACTGTGCAAAAGCAGCGTTTTGGGGCACGAAACGCACGTTTTGCGTTAAAACTGTGCAAAAGCAGCGTTTTGGTGCACGAAACGCACGTTTTGCGTCAAAACTGTGCAAAAGCAGCGTTTTGGGGCACGAAACGCACGTTTTGCGTCAAAACTGTGCAAAAGCAGCGTTTTGGGGCACGAAACGCACGTTTTGCGTCAAAACTGTGCAAAAGCAGCGTTTTGGGGCACGAAACGCACGTTTCGTTGCAAAAGCAGCGTTTTGGTGCACGAAACGCACGTTTAGCGTCAAAACTGTGCAAAAGCAGCGTTTTGGGGCACGAAACGCACGTTTTGCGTCAAAACTGTGCAAAAGCAGCGTTTTGGTGCACGAAACGCACGTTTTGTGTCAAAACTGTGCAAAACAGCGTTTTGGGGCACGAAACGCACGTTTTGCGTCAAAACTGTGCAAAACAGCGTTTTGGGGCACGAAACGCACGTTTTGCGTCAAAACTGTGCAAAAGCAGCGTTTTGGGGCACGAAACGCACGTTTCGTTGCAAAAGCAGCGTTTTGGTGCACGAAACGCACGTTTAGCGTCAAAACTGTGCAAAAGCAGCGTTTTGGGGCACGAAACGCACGTTTCGTTGCAAAAGCAGCGTTTTGGTGCACGAAACGCACGTTTAGCGTCAAAACTGTGCAAAAGCAGCGTTTTGGTGCACGAAACGCACGTTTTGCGTCAAAACTGTGCAAAAGCAGCGTTTTGGTGCACGAAACGCACGTATTGCGTCAAAACTGTGCAAAACAGCGTTTTGGGGCACGAAACGCACGTTTTGCGTCAAAACTGTGCAAAAGCAGCGTTTTGGGGCACGAAACGCACGTTTTGCGTCAAAACTGTGCAAAAGCAGCGTTTTGGTGCACGAAACGCACGTTTTGCGTCAAAACTGTGCAAAACAGCGTTTTGGGGCACGAAACGCACGTTTTGCGTCAAAACTGTGCAAAAGCAGCGTTTTGGGGCACGAAACGCACGTTTCGTTGCAAAAGCAGCGTTTTGGTGCACGAAACGCACGTTTAGCGTCAAAACTGTGCAAAAGCAGCGTTTTGGTGCACGAAACGCACGTTTTGCGTCAAAACTGTGCAAAAGCAGCGTTTTGGGGCACGAAACGCACGTTTTGCGTCAAAACTGTGCAAAAGCAGCGTTTTGGTGCACGAAACGCACGTTTTGCGTCAAAACTGTGCAAAAGCAGCGTTTTGGTGCACGAAACGCACGTTTTGCGTCAAAACTGTGCAAAAGCAGCGTTTTGGGGCACGAAACGCACGTTTTGCGTCAAAACTGTGCAAAAGCAGCGTTTTGGTGCACGAAACGCACGTTTTGCGTCAAAACTGTGCAAAAGCAGCGTTTTGGGGCACGAAACGCACGTTTCGTTGCAAAAGCAGCGTTTTGGTGCACAAAACGCACGTTTTGCGTCAAAACTGTGTAAAAGCAGCGTTTTGTGGCACGAAACGCACGTTTCGTTGCAAAAGCAGCGTTTTGGTGCACGAAACGCACGTTTAGCGTCAAAACTGTGCAAAAGCAGCGTTTTGGTGCACGAAACGCACGTTTTGCGTCAAAACTGTGCAAAAGCAGCGTTTTGGTGCACGAAACGCACGTTTTGCGTCAAAACTGTGCAAAACAGCGTTTTGGGGCACGAAACGCACGTTTTGCGTCAAAACTGTGCAAAAGCAGCGTTTTGGTGCACGAAACGCACGTTTTGCGTCAAAACTGTGCAAAAGCAGCGTTTTGGTGCACGAAACGCACGTTTAGCGTCAAAACTGTGCAAAAGCAGCGTTTTGGGGCACGAAACGCACGTTTCGTTGCAAAAGCAGCGTTTTGGTGCACGAAACGCACGTTTAGCGTCAAAACTGTGCAAAAGCAGCGTTTTGGTGCACGAAACGCACGTTTTGCGTCAAAACTGTGCAAAAGCAGCGTTTTGGGGCACGAAACGCACGTTTTGCGTCAAAACTGTGCAAAAGCAGCGTTTTGGGGCACGAAACGCACGTTTTGCGTCAAAACTGTGCAAAAACAGCGTTTTGGGGCACGAAACGCACGTTTTGCGTCAAAACTGTGCAAAAGCAGCGTTTTGGGGCACGAAACGCACGTTTCGTTGCAAAAGCAGCGTTTTGGTGCACGAAACGCACGTTTAGCGTCAAAACTGTGCAAAAGCAGCGTTTTGGGGCACGAAACGCACGTTTCGTTGCAAAAGCAGCGTTTTGGGGCACGAAACGCACGTTTTGCGTCAAAACTGTGCAAAAGCAGCGTTTTGGGGCACGAAACGCACGTTTTGCGTCAAAACTGTGCAAAAGCAGCGTTTTGGTGCACGAAACGCACGTTTCGTTGCAAAAGCAGCGTTTTGGTGCACGAAACGCACGTTTCGTTGCAAAAGCAGCGTTTTGGTGCACGAAACGCACGTTTAGCGTCAAAACTGTGCAAAAGCAGCGTTTTGGTGCACGAAACGCACGTTTTGCGTCAAAACTGTGCAAAAGCAGCGTTTTGGTGCACGAAACGCACGTTTTGCGTCAAAACTGTGCAAAACAGCGTTTTGGGGCACGAAACGCACGTTTTGCGTCAAAACTGTGCAAAACAGCGTTTTGGGGCACGAAACGCACGTTTTGCGTCAAAACTGTGCAAAAGCAGCGTTTTGGGGCACGAAACGCACGTTTTGCGTCAAAACTGTGCAAAAGCAGCGTTTTGGGGCACGAAACGCACGTTTTGCGTCAAAACTGTGCAAAAGCGGCGTTTTGGTGCACGAAACGCACGTTTTGCGTCAAAACTGTGCAAAACAGCGTTTTGGGGCACGAAACGCACGTTTTGCGTTAAAACTGTGCAAAAGCAGCGTTTTGGTGCACGAAACGCACGTTTTGCGTCAAAACTGTGCAAAAGCAGCGTTTTGGGGCACGAAACGCACGTTTTGCGTCAAAACTGTGCAAAAGCAGCGTTTTGGGGCACGAAACGCACGTTTTGCGTCAAAACTGTGCAAAAGCAGCGTTTTGGGGCACGAAACGCACGTTTCGTTGTAAAAGCAGCGTTTTGGTGCACGAAACGCACGTTTAGCGTCAAAACTGTGCAAAAGCAGCGTTTTGGGGCACGAAACGCACGTTTTGCGTCAAAACTGTGCAAAAGCAGCGTTTTGGGGCACGAAACGCACGTTTCGTTGCAAAAGCAGCGTTTTGGTGCACGAAACGCACGTTTAGCGTCAAAACTGTGCAAAAGCAGCGTTTTGGTGCACCAAACGCACGTTTTGCGTCAAAACTGTGCAAAAGCAGCGTTTTGGTGCACGAAACGCACGTTTTGCGTCAAAACTGTGCAAAAGCAGCGTTTTGGTGCACGAAACGCACGTTTCGTTGCAAAAGCAGCGTTTTGGTGCACGAAACGCACGTTTAGCGTCAAAACTGTGCAAAAGCAGCGTTTTGGTGCACGAAACGCACGTTTTGCGTCAAAACTGTGCAAAAGCAGCGTTTTGGTGCACGAAACGCACGTTTCGTTGCAAAAGCAGCGTTTTGGTGCACGAAACGCACGTTTAGCGTCAAAACTGTGCAAAAGCAGCGTTTTGGTGCACGAAACGCACGTTTTGCGTCAAAACTGTGCAAAAGCAGCGTTTTGGTGCACGAAACGCACGTTTTGCGTCAAAACTGTGCAAAACAGCGTTTTGGGGCACGAAACGCACGTTTTGCGTCAAAACTGTGCAAAAGCAGCATTTTGGTGCCCGAAACGCACGTTTTGCGTCAAAACTGTGCAAAAGCAGCGTTTTGGGTCACGAAACGCACGTTTCGTTGCAAAAGCAGCGTTTTGGTGCACGAAACGCACGTTTTGCGTCAAAACTGTGTAAAAGCAGCGTTTTGGGGCACGAAACGCACGTTTCGTTGCAAAAGCAGCGTTTTGGTGCACGAAACGCACGTTTAGCGTCAAAACTGTGCAAAAGCAGCGTTTTGGTGCACGAAACGCACGTTTTGCGTCAAAACTGTGCAAAAGCAGCGTTTTGGTGCACGAAACGCACGTTTCGTTGCAAAAGCAGCGTTTTGGTGCACGAAACGCACGTTTAGCGTCAAAACTGTGCAAAAGCAGCGTTTTGGTGCACGAAACGCACGTTTTGCGTTAAAACTGTGCAAAAGCAGCGTTTTGATGCACGAAACGCACGTTTCGTTGCAAAAGCAGCGTTTTGGCGCACCAAACGCACGTTTTGCGTCAAAACTGTGCAAAAGCAGCGTTTTGGTGCACGAAACGCACGTTTTGCGTCAAAACTGTGCAAAAGCAGCGTTTTGGGGCACGAAACGCACGTTTCGTTGCAAAAGCAGCATTTTGGTGCACGAAACGCACGTTTAGCGTCAAAACTGTGCAAAAGCAGCGTTTTGGTGCACGAAACGCACGTTTTGCGTCAAAACTGTGCAAAAGCAGCGTTTTGGTGCACGAAACGCACGTTTTGCGTCAAAACTGTGCAAAACAGCGTTTTGGGGCACGAAACGCACGTTTTGCGTCAAAACTGTGCAAAACAGCGTTTTGGGGCACGAAACGCACGTTTTGCGTCAAAACTGTGCAAAAGCAGCGTTTTGGGGCACGAAACGCACGTTTTGCGTCAAAACTGTGCAAAAGCAGCGTTTTGGGGCACGAAACGCACGTTTTGCGTCAAAACTGTGCAAAAGCAGCGTTTTGGGGCACGAAACGCACGTTTTGCGTTAAAACTGTGCAAAAGCAGCGTTTTGGTGCACGAAACGCACGTTTTGCGTCAAAACTGTGCAAAAGCAGCGTTTTGGGGCACGAAACGCACGTTTTGCGTCAAAACTGTGCAAAAGCAGCGTTTTGGGGCACGAAACGCACGTTTTGCGTCAAAACTGTGCAAAAGCAGCGTTTTGGGGCACGAAACGCACGTTTCGTTGCAAAAGCAGCGTTTTGGTGCACGAAACGCACGTTTAGCGTCAAAACTGTGCAAAAGCAGCGTTTTGGGGCACGAAACGCACGTTTTGCGTCAAAACTGTGCAAAAGCAGCGTTTTGGTGCACGAAACGCACGTTTTGTGTCAAAACTGTGCAAAACAGCGTTTTGGGGCACGAAACGCACGTTTTGCGTCAAAACTGTGCAAAACAGCGTTTTGGGGCACGAAACGCACGTTTTGCGTCAAAACTGTGCAAAAGCAGCGTTTTGGGGCACGAAACGCACGTTTCGTTGCAAAAGCAGCGTTTTGGTGCACGAAACGCACGTTTAGCGTCAAAACTGTGCAAAAGCAGCGTTTTGGGGCACGAAACGCACGTTTCGTTGCAAAAGCAGCGTTTTGGTGCACGAAACGCACGTTTAGCGTCAAAACTGTGCAAAAGCAGCGTTTTGGTGCACGAAACGCACGTTTTGCGTCAAAACTGTGCAAAAGCAGCGTTTTGGTGCACGAAACGCACGTATTGCGTCAAAACTGTGCAAAACAGCGTTTTGGGGCACGAAACGCACGTTTTGCGTCAAAACTGTGCAAAAGCAGCGTTTTGGGGCACGAAACGCACGTTTTGCGTCAAAACTGTGCAAAAGCAGCGTTTTGGTGCACGAAACGCACGTTTTGCGTCAAAACTGTGCAAAACAGCGTTTTGGGGCACGAAACGCACGTTTTGCGTCAAAACTGTGCAAAAGCAGCGTTTTGGGGCACGAAACGCACGTTTCGTTGCAAAAGCAGCGTTTTGGTGCACGAAACGCACGTTTAGCGTCAAAACTGTGCAAAAGCAGCGTTTTGGTGCACGAAACGCACGTTTTGCGTCAAAACTGTGCAAAAGCAGCGTTTTGGGGCACGAAACGCACGTTTTGCGTCAAAACTGTGCAAAAGCAGCGTTTTGGTGCACGAAACGCACGTTTTGCGTCAAAACTGTGCAAAAGCAGCGTTTTGGTGCACGAAACGCACGTTTTGCGTCAAAACTGTGCAAAACAGCGTTTTGGGGCACGAAACGCACGTTTTGCGTCAAAACTGTGCAAAAGCAGCGTTTTGGTGCACGAAACGCACGTTTTGCGTCAAAACTGTGCAAAAGCAGCGTTTTGGGGCACGAAACGCACGTTTCGTTGCAAAAGCAGCGTTTTGGTGCACGAAACGCACGTTTAGCGTCAAAACTGTGCAAAAGCAGCGTTTTGGTGCACGAAACGCACGTTTTGCGTCAAAACTGTGCAAAAGCAGCGTTTTGGGGCACGAAACGCACGTTTTGCGTCAAAACTGTGCAAAAGCAGCATTTTGGGGCACGAAACGCACGTTTTGCGTTAAAACTGTTCAAAAGCAGCGTTTTGATGCACGAAACGCACGTTTCGTTGCAAAAGCAGCGTTTTGGTGCACGAAACGCACGTTTTGCGTCAAAACTGTGCAAAAGCAGCGTTTTGGTGCACGAAACGCACGTTTTGCGTCAAAACTGTGCAAAAGCAGCGTTTTGGGGCACGAAACGCACGTTTTGTTACGAACCGGTCACCGGAGCGGCTCGGTGGAACGGTCCGGGAAAAGGAGGGAGAATCTCGAGAATTTGGCCGAATTCTGCTTTATGGGCGAAGAGGTTATCGACAGTTGGTATTACCGACGGCCGGTAACTTGTGTTTTACCGACGGTAGGTAAGTGACCGATGAATGGTAAACCGAGATTACTGTTTTACCGACGGTGGGTAAGAGACCGACGGATGGTATGCTGAGATGGTAATATTACTTTACGTATGATTCTTTATTTTAGGTGGGTCCGCCGGGTCAGCGAGGGGTCTGGCGCACGCTTACACGCACCTACAGACTTCGAGACCCAGTTAGGGCTAGGATATGAGCGGTTTATAGAAATTGAAGAGCGACGTGAACGAGAATCAACGTGCGATGTTGACTGTTGGACCAAGTGAGAAGTGATTGTACACTCTTGATAGAAATAAAGATAATCTTAAAGAAAAACCAGTTTACATACTTGTTTCTCGTTCATCCTATTACGAGAGCGTCTCTATTGTGATCGCTTCCCTGATGGTGCTGTCAAACTCGTAGAGTTACAGCGGAGAACTATCTCGAGAGCGTCCCTATTGTGGTCGCTTCCCAGGTTTACGCAACTAAAGGAACGAGAACGAAGTCTTGCAATACTGGCGAATATGAATGTTGATTAATAATAATAATAAAGTAAACACTTGGTCGTCGTCAAGAAGCACCGTGGATATTCCAGTTGTCACAGAATTTAATATACCGTTGAAGTAAAATAGAGAATAAAGGAGGAACACAAGGAAAGACACAATATAATAAAAGTAACAATAAATATATTTGAATAAAGGTTGGTTAGCTTACGTGAATAGCACAAAGGTAACTATATCGAAGAACACTTGAATGAAGAACTTGTATAACTATAACTTTGAAGCGCGATGTACACTCGATGAATGCCGAAGTCGTACTGTGACTTGCGTAGCGCGATGTAGACTCGTTGAATGCTGTGGTCAGACTGTGACTTGAGTAACGCGACGTAGACTCGATGGATGCTGAAGTCAGACTGTGACTTGAGTAACGCGACGTAGACTCGATGGATGCTGAAGTCAGACTGTGTCGAGAGGGTCCGCGGGCCCTCTATTTGTATTGACAGAATATCGTTATCGTCACGTACGCGGTGCTGGGTTTCGGTCAGCGTTCCGCTTATCGCTTATCTCCAGACGCTAGGTCAGCATCCGGTCGGTATTAATGTTGCTAATACCGCTGACCATGCGTGAGAACGATTAACGGTTTCTTTTAGAGGTTCTCCATTCGCAGTGGTGCTCAAATTAATTACTTAAGGTAATCCGATTTATGTCGGAAGCGAATATACGTATATATATGTATATATGAAGCAGTAATAAATGATTGGTAGATATTAACTTGGATAATAGAACATAAGTATATGAAATATATATGTATGTATACGTATATGGTAATCAACGGTCGGTAAGTGACCCTCGGTGGTCAGTTATCGACGGTTGGCAATATATCGATGAATTTCAGGTTATAACTAATGACAATCGACGTAGGTTAAAGGTAAGTATAGTAATAATAATATTAAGTATTGTTTTTATGCGGTGTCGGTAACTTATCGACTATAGGTAATCGGTCGCACATGAGAGGTCGGTAATTTGGTCGGTAATATACCGACTGATGGTAACTCATCGACTGATGGTAACTTATCGATTGATGGCAACTTACCGGCCGATGGTATTTTACCATCGGTTGGTAAGGTTAGGATCCTATTGTAGGTAAATTTTAAGTGGGTAACTTATCGACTGGTGGTAAGTTGATAACTTATCATCGGTCGGTAAAGGTAGAAATTGAGTTTATCGATAGGAGGTAATTTACTGGGTCGGTAATTTATCGACTGGTGATAAGAGGTATCAGGTTACCGACTATCGGTAACTTATCGCTGGTAAGTGCAAAACTATCGGGAAGTTAGCGCGAAAAAATATGTGTGCGCAGGGTAAGAGGCCGAAATGTTACACCTCCCCCCTTGGTGAAATAAATTTTGGGCTAAACGTCCAAAATTTATTTTGTGTCACGTGAACAATGTCTTGGTTTCACTAGTGTCTTTTGAATCGCACGTTTCACTTCACTCCTTGCAGTAGTCTCTAAGAGTTTGAAGTCGGGTTGATTTGGATGATGGTCCGGCGAGTCCAGGATCAGCTTCTGGGTCGTCGGAGGGTGAGTCTGCCGTGGATTTAGACTCACGCCTTAGATGGATCAGCAGGTGAGTAATCGATGAACAGAATGCTCCAATCACATGTAGTCCACAGCCGTAGACGGAGTGAAGCGTGTAGCCATTTATAAGAATACTGATTATGCCCTTGATGATTCTTATGATAAGGAAGATTGCTAATAGAGCGGCGCTGATAGAGCCGAACTCTATGAATCCGTTCCACCACTTGTTGATGGTGGATTTTGCGATTGTTTCCAATGCGTGTTCGTCCAGAAATCCGGCGAACGATACAGAGTTGGTTGCTCCGGAGGTTGCTGCGTTTCTGGCTATCTCGTTAACAACGGCTGGTTTCTCTGCAGGGAACATAATGTGGTCCCTTAGCCTGTCGAGTTCTGCCTGGGAGTAGAGTCCGCTGGTCGCCAATGAGGTAGGAGTGAGGTATTGCCAATTCAGTTGTGATATTGGCTTCGTCTTCTGTGGTGTGTCGGCTATCGTCACTGCAGGCGTAAGCTTTATCCATTGATTGTCTACCTTATAGATTGTAGGTAGGAGTGGATTGCACTGTTTCTTAGTGCCGAATCTCGTCAAGATTCGCGTCTTAGGTGTAAGAAAGTAGCTCTGGTTGTTGTGGGTCACTGGGAGTTCGTTGAAGCAATCTTCGGTCTTTCTGACCTTTACGACTAAAGGTATGCATTGCAGTATGTGTATAACTTCTCCAGAATTAACAGCGATGTAACCTGGCTGCTTGGTGACTATATAAGCGAATTCTTCGGGAACTAGCGTTACTAGCGAGAGAGCGTTGCGGAGAATTTGTTTTTCCGCTTCACACTTTTGTAAGATGATGTTGTGGTAGAGTGACGTCAGTTGACTACGGATGTGTTTTTCCACGTAGATGAATTTAGAGTTGATGTACGTAAATATGTCTAGATTGTCAATCGGGATCGGTTTCCTTTGAATGACGGGGCTGCCGGCACGCGTCTCAATGATGAAAAGCCTTGGGTGTTCGGTGGTGACAATGGAGTAACCGCATTTGTGGTGGTCTCCTGTCTTTGTCAAGGCGAAAGTGACTTCGCTCGTCGTGAGGCTGTAGATGGTAGGATATTGGACGGTTGCAGATTCTTCTTGGGTCTTGTCGGCAGGTCCCTCGTACAACACATCGTAGGACCGTAGTTCGCAACTGTCGGTCGGTATCAGATTCCAAAAGGTATATCCTGCGTCGGAGTCGATGCAGGACATCCGAGAGACTTCGCAAGTCGTTCCGGAGGATAGAATGATTTTTCCAGAGTTGATTTTGACTCGAGCCATCTGGCTTTTGAGCTTGATGTCGAGCGTTGCTTGTACGAATACGTTTGACCACGTACCGTACGGGTCGGAGTATGTTGTTCCGGAGCAGGTTCCGTCTGGTCCTACGGAACCGGCTAATGTTATCGAGCGATATGTAGTGGTATTAGGCGAAACTCCAGTGATGACGGCTGTGCCTAGTGACAATATTCCTTCCTCGTGTAGGCGGCGGCAGGCTTCGTGACTCGTTTCGTGTAAGTATTCAGCGAGTCCGTTTTGGACGGCTGACAGATGCGAATGCATTCCGCAATAGTTCACTATCCTTCTGATGTTGATTTGGCATTGGATGGTGGGCGTATAATCGTACTCGGCTATCTGTAGGAGCTGTATGTAGGTAGTGGTGGTGCTGATCTTTGGTCCTGGGGGACGGCATTCCTCCAGGTCGAGGAGTGAAACGGTTGTATGGTTCATCGTGGGTCCTCCACAGTCGTAACCGATGAGACCCTCTGCGATGCGTAGTAGAAGAGGCAGGATGACTGCGAAGCGAGGGTGCATCCTGTTGGAAAGGAACTTATTTGGCTAGTTTACATTTGTTCGCATGAATTATTTTATCCTTATCTTTAATTCTTATTCTAAGGTTAGATAATGGCAGGACTTCCAGGACCTGATACGGGCCATGATACTGGTTATCTAATTTGGTGGTGGGTTCCTTTAATATATAGACCCAATCACCTACTTGAAATTCTTGAACATTCAATCTGGCATCGTAATATCTCTTTGATCTCTGTTTGGCTAGTATCAAGTTCTGGCGTGCTCTGTCCTGGATCTCGTTTAAAGTATCAAACAGATTATTTAAATATTCGAAGTACGTTATCTCTATCTGATTATCTAGCTCCGGTTCTGAGCTAGGAATGCGCGCTGTTTTACCGAATACTAATTCGTGCGGCGTGTAATGAGTACCTTCGTGGATACTAGTATTATAAGACAACATCGCGAGATCTAACCAGGTATCCCATTCTTTGCCTTTGTCGGTTTGAATCTTTAGGTATTCTGATAGGACGTGATGCGACCTTTCGAGAGAGCCGTTCGATTGGGGCCGATAGGCCGTAGTTTTGTAATGTTTGATATTGAATCTTTTTGCCAAATGTTTCATAATGGAAGATATCAAATTGGACCCTTGGTCCGTAAGTATGGCTCTTGGCGCTCCAAAGGTGCATATTAGTCGTTTCAGAACTTCTTCTGCAATAGTAATTGAATTAGTATTTTTAAGAGGCGTTGCAATAGAATACTTAGTCAATAGATCTTGCATAGTGAGTATGTACATGTTACCCTCAGACGTTCTCGGAAGTGGGCCCATTATATCGATAGCAACTTTGTCAAAGGCTCGGCCAGGTGTGTCGGTCACTACCATGGGCTGCCTTGTTTTTACTCGCGTTAGTTTTTTAAGCTGACATGTTTTACATGATCGTATGAAATCTTGGACCTGAGTCCTCATATTGGGCCATATGTATCTTTCTCGAATTCTATTCAGTGTTTTGGTAACACCTTTGTGTCCGTTTATTACTGAATTGTGAACGTCGGCAATTATTTTTGATCTTCCCTCTATTGGAGGAATTTGGACTACGCTCGTGCAATAGGTAACTGTGATACGATAATCTTTGAATAGCTCTCTTAGCTTTTTGTCGAAGAAGTGCCATGAAACATCACCGAGAGGGTGTGTTTCTCTGACGGAGAAGCTCTTGAGTCCAAGTTCGTCCAATACGGACTTGATGATTCTTAATGCAGTGAGCATTTGTTCCGTGTTTACAGGTGCCGTGGGCCTTTCCTGTATCGGAATTGATATAAGGAAATGCTTGTCAAGGGTCTTGACGTTAGGAGTTTCTGGATGGAGTTCGGCAGGGTTAGGAAGTAATCCTGACGCCCGTAGCTCTTTTGCGCCTTCGCACACTGGCGTGCCTTGGTAGGTTAGGAATACGACCAGGTTATCCTTCTGGATCGCTAGAGGCTCCTTAGTGCGATTGATTTTCAGAAATTCGAATCGCGGCGATGCATCAAACATTGGCTCATCCTCTGTGTCGGACGAGGTGTCGGTATCTTCCGACTGGTCATCGTCATCGTCGTCGTGCTCTAAGTCGGCATCGAACGTTTGATTGTAGGTTGAGGGAGGTTCTGCCTCACCTGACGTAGAAGGTCTCGGAGCTTCGTCTTGTCTCGGTTCTTTTTCCGGTGGTTCCAAAGCTGTTATCGATTCTGTACGCTTCCTCTTCTTTGGGTCGAGCGTGAGCTCCGGACGCGGATTTGGAGGTGTCGGTAGGACACTGGGTGTGTAGAGGACATCTTCGTCGGATGAGGACGTGTTGATAGGTAGTATTTGAGGATTCGGAGGGTTGCGCGATAAGGCATCCGCGTTAAGATTCGTCGTTCCCTGTCGATAGACGATCTCATATTCGTATTCTGCGAGTTTCAGTTTCCATTTCCAAAGGCGAGACGTTGGGTCTTTGATGTTATTCAGCCACACCAGAGGCTTGTGATCAGTGATTATCTTGAACTTCCGTCCGTACAAATATGGTCTGAAATGGTTAATGCTGTAAATGACGGCTAAACACTCCTTTTCTATGGTTGAATATTTCTGTTCGTGTGGGTTGAGAATCCTTGAGGTGTATGCGATGGGTAAATCCTTTCCCAACTCGCCTTGGCTTAATATGCCTCCTATGGCATAACCGGATGCGTCCGTAGTTAATATGAACTCTTTAGTGAAATCTGGAAACTGGAGGATTGGTTCCTTGCATAGGGCATCTCGTAATGTTTCGAAGGCCCTTTGTTGATTTTCTGTCCATACAAAAGGTTTGTTTTTCTTCAGCAGATCGGTCATTGGTTTTGCCGTTTTCGAATAATTATGGATGAAGCGTCGATAATATCCGGAGAGTCCAAGGAATTGTTTAATTTGTTTAGGACTTTTGGGTATTGGAAATTTCTTAACTACGTCCAGCTTCTTAGGATCTGGTCTCACACCTTCTTCGCTTAGAATGTGGCCAAGATATGCGACCTCTTTTCGTAGAAATTCGCACTTGTCGGGTTGGAGTTTGACGTTTCCATCTTTTAGTCTGTTCATTAACTTTCTGAATTTAATTTGGTGTTCCTGTAGAGATGACGCGTAAATCACAAAGTCATCCATATAGATAAATAGTTCCCAACCTTGTAATCCTGATAAAAGATTATTCATGTGCCTTTGGAATGTCGCCGGGGCGTTCTTCAGACCAAAGGGCATCCTCGTGAATTCAAAATGACCGTAGGGGGTTGAGAATGCTGTCTTAGGTGCGTCCCTTTCTTCCATAGGGATCTGGTGGAAGCCTGATGCTAAGTCCAATACGCTGAAATATTTTGCTCCGCCAACTTGGTCTAAAATCTCCGTGATATTTGGGAGCGGATAGGCGTCGCCTATAGTTTTCTCGTTCAGGTTCCGGAAGTCGATTACGACTCTCCATCGCTTTTTGCCTGATGAGTCTGGCTTCTTGGGTACAATCCAGATCGGGGAATTGTACGGAGACATCGATGGTCTTACTATTCCATCCTTTAATAGTTCTTCAATTTGTCTGTTAATTTCTTCTTTGTGTACTTGAGGGAACCTATATTGTTTGGAATTGATTGGCATATTATCTGTGGTTTCGATTCTATGTGTTACGCCCTTTGCGCATGTAAGTTGTTCTCCGGGGAGATGAAAACAGTCTTGATATTCTCTTACTAGGTTCACCACATGGTTCCTTTCTTCTGAATTTAAGTGATCGAGACGTAGAAGTTCTATTACTTTGTCTGGCCTGCTAGGCTCTGTATCCGAGTTTATACGGCTTGCGTTGATTTTTGCTGATTGGACGTCGTCCAAGGTTTGATACGGAATTGATTCGACGACTGGTACCTCTATGGTTTCGTCCTTCGCGGTTAGATTGTAGCACTTAATGTACGCTCGTCCATTGTTATTGGTCACGGCGCATTTTCCAAAAAAGACACCTTTCTTAACGGTGTGTAATTCTATGTACCCCGTTTCCTGATTCGGGTGTACTACGAAGAGATTCACTGGAGTAACGGACCTGTTCTTTAGAGTAATTGTTTTACGAGTGTAGAATGGTATGTTCCATTCGTTCCATTTGACAAGTTTTCTGGCGTAATCTACCTTGGCAGAATGATTGTGAAGAAATTCAGCTCCTAGGATTCCATCGTGTGGAATATTGAAGTCGTTATCGACTATGTAGAATGGGACTGGATACCCGAGGATGCGGATCAACGCTCGTCCTTGCGTCGGGGCTAACCCATGGCCTATTCCCCTAAGGGATGGGCACTCGCTGGTGTCGAGGTTGAGTGTAGGTTGAAGAGCTGAACGTTTAATTAGATTGATCTCTGCGCCAGAGTCTATCATAAAATGTGCGGTCCGTGTAGTATCAGGCGTGCTTATCTTGATGGAAGGTACCGTGTCGATGTTGGTTTTGTTAATGTTTACAGTTCGAATAAGGGATTTAGCATTCCCTCTTCCTGGAGGAGAGCGTCGTCTTCCTCTTCCTCGGCTTCCGTTTCCTTGGTCGACGGTTTCTCTGGTTTCGGGGACTTCTTGTCTGGTCCCTTCGATACTGTGTATGTTCCGCGATTTGGGTTTGATTGGCCCTGTCCCGCGCGGTTCGGCGACGGGCCGGCCTGGTTTCCCAACTGTTGCGCGTTTCTTTCGTATTCCTTCCTGGCTTGTAGCTTGCGACATTCTTCGATCGTGTGGCCAGGGGTCTTGCAGTATCTGCACTGCTTAGGAGGTGGACCTCGCGTGGTATCTGCGTAGCTAGGTTGCTTGAAATTAGTATTAGGTTCGCCGTAGTATCTGTCGTTACGGCCTGAATTATTTTCATTCGATCTCCTGTAGGAGTTGTTGTTGCGAGGTTGTTCGTTGAATCTTCTGTAATCGTTGCGAGGCTGTTCGCTATATCGGGGCCTGTCTTGGCGAAATCCTCCTGTCCGCGGAGGGTACGGGCGTTGTCTGGAGTCTTGTTCGTAACTCCGGAATTTCGAATTCCTATCGTTGTTGGAATTGTGTGATCGGTGGTAACGCGCTTGTTCGTCTTGGATGTCTGTGTGTAGACGGATTGCCCTTTCTATGGCGTCGTCCAGCGTGTCGTAGCCTTCTATCCGCAAGCGAGTTGCGATTTCGGGCAAGAGTCCTTGCACGAAGGCCTCTGAAGCTTCCTTCTGGATCTCGTATTCTGCGCGCGCGTCTAATGTTCCGTAGCGTTGTTTGTCGCCGTCGGCGATCAGATCGCGAAGCTCCTGGATTCTGATGGCGAATTCCAGAACTGATTGGTTGTGAGTTTGAAATGTGCGGCTGAGTTCGCCACGATAATAGTTAGCACTACGGAATGGTGAGAATAATTTCCGGATTTTGTCACACAATTGGTTCACCGTGGTGAACGTTGATCGCCCTATTATTCTGTATGCAGGTCCCCTAAGCTTATTTAGAATCGTGCGCACTAATAACGGTTCATCACTGGCAGGTAGGTAATCACGCGCACGGAAACACGATTCACAAAACGGCACTACACTGTTTCTGTTGCCGTCAAAATTTTGAATGCCGTCAGCGGCTTCTTTCACTCTTTTGTGGATTCCTGCTGTGTGGCTGCCGTTCGACGTATGCGAATTGGCAGGTAAAGGGTCCGCCATCTCTTCCCGACGTGTATTTGTTTCTGAGTCTACGTGTTGAGAGGTTATGTGATGACAGTCTGACGGTCGGGTGCGGAGTTCTCGGACCTCTGATACTAAATTTGCAACCATGGCTTCAAGGCGGTCGTGTTCTTTTATTAATTGGGCTCGTTCTCTTTCAAAGTCTTCGTGTTCTTGGTCGATTAGCGCTTGCCTGTCGTTCAGGCGTTTCTCTAATGCTTGGCGTTCTTGCTCTGTTCGCTGCTCTTGTTCTCGCAGCCTGCGTTCCTTTTGGGCCAACTGTTCGGCCATTGCATGTAATTCTTCCATCGTGGGGTCTGGTGTGCTTCCAGACCTGGTGCTAACTCCTTGATGCTTAGACATTGCTCATAAAAGAATAAATATATTAGTAAGAAATGGTAGAGTGTGGGGTTTAACCCTTTGGAAATTTTGCGGATCCCACCGCTGTCACCAATTTAATCTGTTACGAACCGGTCACCGGAGCGGCTCGGTGGAACGGTCCGGGAAAAGGAGGGAGAATCTCGAGAATTTGGCCGAATTCTGCTTTATGGGCGAAGAGGTTATCGACAGTTGGTATTACCGACGGCCGGTAACTTGTGTTTTACCGACGGTAGGTAAGTGACCGATGAATGGTAAACCGAGATTACTGTTTTACCGACGGTGGGTAAGAGACCGACGGATGGTATGCTGAGATGGTAATATTACTTTACGTATGATTCTTTATTTTAGGTGGGTCCGCCGGGTCAGCGAGGGGTCTGGCGCACGCTTACACGCACCTACAGACTTCGAGACCCAGTTAGGGCTAGGATATGAGCGGTTTATAGAAATTGAAGAGCGACGTGAACGAGAATCAACGTGCGATGTTGACTGTTGGACCAAGTGAGAAGTGATTGTACACTCTTGATAGAAATAAAGATAATCTTAAAGAAAAACCAGTTTACATACTTGTTTCTCGTTCATCCTATTACGAGAGCGTCTCTATTGTGATCGCTTCCCTGATGGTGCTGTCAAACTCGTAGAGTTACAGCGGAGAACTATCTCGAGAGCGTCCCTATTGTGGTCGCTTCCCAGGTTTACGCAACTAAAGGAACGAGAACGAAGTCTTGCAATACTGGCGAATATGAATGTTGATTAATAATAATAATAAAGTAAACACTTGGTCGTCGTCAAGAAGCACCGTGGATATTCCAGTTGTCACAGAATTTAATATACCGTTGAAGTAAAATAGAGAATAAAGGAGGAACACAAGGAAAGACACAATATAATAAAAGTAACAATAAATATATTTGAATAAAGGTTGGTTAGCTTACGTGAATAGCACAAAGGTAACTATATCGAAGAACACTTGAATGAAGAACTTGTATAACTATAACTTTGAAGCGCGATGTACACTCGATGAATGCCGAAGTCGTACTGTGACTTGCGTAGCGCGATGTAGACTCGTTGAATGCTGTGGTCAGACTGTGACTTGAGTAACGCGACGTAGACTCGATGGATGCTGAAGTCAGACTGTGTCGAGAGGGTCCGCGGGCCCTCTATTTGTATTGACAGAATATCGTTATCGTCACGTACGCGGTGCTGGGTTTCGGTCAGCGTTCCGCTTATCGCTTATCTCCAGACGCTAGGTCAGCATCCGGTCGGTATTAATGTTGCTAATACCGCTGACCATGCGTGAGAACGATTAACGGTTTCTTTTAGAGGTTCTCCATTCGCAGTGGTGCTCAAATTAATTACTTAAGGTAATCCGATTTATGTCGGAAGCGAATATACGTATATATATGTATATATGAAGCAGTAATAAATGATTGGTAGATATTAACTTGGATAATAGAACATAAGTATATGAAATATATATGTATGTATACGTATATGGTAATCAACGGTCGGTAAGTGACCCTCGGTGGTCAGTTATCGACGGTTGGCAATATATCGATGAATTTCAGGTTATAACTAATGACAATCGACGTAGGTTAAAGGTAAGTATAGTAATAATAATATTAAGTATTGTTTTTATGCGGTGTCGGTAACTTATCGACTATAGGTAATCGGTCGCACATGAGAGGTCGGTAATTTGGTCGGTAATATACCGACTGATGGTAACTCATCGACTGATGGTAACTTATCGATTGATGGCAACTTACCGGCCGATGGTATTTTACCATCGGTTGGTAAGGTTAGGATTCTATTGTAGGTAAATTTTAAGTGGGTAACTTATCGACTGGTGGTAAGTTGATAACTTATCATCGGTCGGTAAAGGTAGAAATTGAGTTTATCGATAGGAGGTAATTTACTGGGTCGGTAATTTATCGACTGGTGATAAGAGGTATCAGGTTACCGACTATCGGTAACTTATCGCTGGTAAGTGCAAAACTATCGGGAAGTTAGCGCGAAAAAATATGTGTGCGCAGGGTAAGAGGCCGAAATGTTACAGTTTCGTTGCAAAAGCAGCGTTTTGGTGCACGAAACGCACGTTTAGCGTCAAAACTGTGCAAAAGCAGCGTTTTGGTGCACGAAACGCACGTTTTGCGTCAAAACTGTGCAAAAGCAGCGTTTTGGGGCACGAAACGCACGTTTTGCGTCAAAACTGTGCAAAAGCAGCGTTTTGGTGCACGAAACGCACGTTTTGCGTCAAAACTGTGCAAAAGCAGCGTTTTGGAGCACGAAACGCACGTTTAGCGTCAAAACTGTGCAAAAGCAGCGTTTTGGTGCACGAAACGCACGTTTTGCGTCAAAACTGTGCAAAAGCAGCGTTTTGGTGCACGAAACGCACGTTTTGCGTCAAAACTGTGCAAAACAGCGTTTTGGGGCACGAAACGCACGTTTTGCGTCAAAACTGTGCAAAAGCAGCGTTTTGGGGCACGAAACGCACGTTTTGCGTCAAAACTGTGCAAAAGCAGCGTTTTGGTGCACGAAACGCACGTTTTGCGTCAAAACTGTGCAAAAGCAGCGTTTTGGGGCACGAAACGCACGTTTCGTTGCAAAAGCAGCGTTTTGGTGCACGAAACGCACGTTTTGCGTCAAAACTGTGTAAAAGCAGCGTTTTGGGGCACGAAACGCACGTTTCGTTGCAAAAGCAGCGTTTTGGTGCACGAAACGCACGTTTAGCGTCAAAACTGTGCAAAAGCAGCGTTTTGGTGCACGAAACGCACGTTTTGCGTCAAAACTGTGCAAAACAGCGTTTTGGGGCACGAAACGCACGTTATGCGTCAAAACTGGGCAAAAGCAGCGTTTTGGTGCACGAAACGCACGTTTTGCGTCAAAACTGTGCAAAAGCAGCGTTTTGGGGCACGAAACGCACGTTTTGCGTCAAAACTGTGCAAAAGCAGCGTTTTGGGGCACGAAACGCACGTTTTGCGTCAAAACTGTGCAAAAGCAGCGTTTTGGTGCACGAAACGCACGTTTTGCGTCAAAACTGTGCAAAAGCAGCGTTTTGGTGCACGAAACGCACGTTTCGTTGCAAAAGCAGCGTTTTGGTGCACAAAACGCACGTTTTGCGTCAAAACTGTGCAAAACAGCGTTTTGGGGCACGAAACGCACGTTTTGCGTCAAAACTGTGCAAAAGCAGCGTTTTGGGGCACGAAACGCACGTTTTGCGTCAAAACTGTGCAAAAGCAGCGTTTTGGTGCACGAAACGCACGTTTTGCGTCAAAACTGTGCAAAAGCAGCGTTTTGGGGCACGAAACGCACGTTTCGTTGCAAAAGCAGCGTTTTGGTGCACGAAACGCACGTTTTGCGTCAAAACTGTGTAAAAGCAGCGTTTTGGGGCACGAAACGCACGTTTCGTTGCAAAAGCAGCGTTTTGGTGCACGAAACGCACGTTTAGCGTCAAAACTGTGCAAAAGCAGCGTTTTGGTGCACGAAACGCACGTTTTGCGTCAAAACTGTGCAAAAGCAGCGTTTTGGGGCACGAAACGCACGTTTCGTTGCAAAAGCAGCGTTTTGGTGCACGAAACGCACGTTTAGCGTCAAAACTGTGCAAAAGCAGCGTTTTGGTGCACGAAACGCACGTTTTGCGTCAAAACTGTGCAAAAGCAGCGTTTTGGTGCACGAAACGCACGTTTTGCGTCAAAACTGTGCAAAAGCAGCGTTTTGGTGCACGAAACGCACGTTTTGCGTTAAAACTGTGCAAAAGCAGCGTTTTGGTGCACGAAACGCACGTTTCGTTGCAAAAGCAGCGTTTTGGTGCACGAAACGCACGTTTTGCGTCAAAACTGTGCAAAAGCAGCGTTTTGGGGCACGAAACGCACGTTTTGCGTCAAAACTGTGCAAAAGCAGCGTTTTGGGGCACGAAACGCACGTTTCGTTGCAAAAGCAGCGTTTTGGTGCACGAAACGCACGTTTTGCGTCAAAACTGTGCAAAACAGCGTTTTGGGGCACGAAACGCACGTTTTGCGTTAAAACTGTGCAAAAGCAGCGTTTTGGGGCACGAAACGCACGTTTCGTTGCAAAAGCAGCGTTTTGGTGCACGAAACGCACGTTTTGCGTTAAAACTGTGCAAAAGCAGCGTTTTGGTGCACGAAACGCACGTTTCGTTGCAAAAGCAGCGTTTTGGTGCACGAAACGCACGTTTTGCGTCAAAACTGTGCAAAAGCAGCGTTTTGGGGCACGAAACGCACGTTTTGCGTCAAAACTGTGCAAAAGCAGCGTTTTGGTGCACGAAACGCACGTTTTGCGTCAAAACTGTGCAAAAGCAGCGTTTTGGGGCACGAAACGCACGTTTTGCGTCAAAACTGTGCAAAAGCAGCGTTTTGGGGCACGAAACGCACGTTTCGTTGCAAAAGCAGCGTTTTGGTGCACGAAACGCACGTTTTGCGTCAAAACTGTGCAAAACAGCGTTTTGGGGCACGAAACGCACGTTTTGCGTTAAAACTGTGCAAAACAGCGTTTTGGGGCACGAAACGCATGTTTTGCGTCAAAACTGTGCAAAAGCAGCGTTTTGGGGCACGAAACGCACGTTTTGCGTCAAAACTGTGCAAAAGCAGCGTTTTGGGGCACGAAACGCACGTTTCGTTGCAAAAGCAGCGTTTTGGTGCACGAAACGCACGTTTTGCGTCAAAACTGTGCAAAAGCAGCGTTTTGGTGCACGAAACGCACGTTTCGTTGCAAAAGCAGCGTTTTGTTGCACGAAACGCACGTTTAGCGTCAAAACTGTGCAAAAGCAGCGTTTTGGGGCACGAAACGCACGTTTTGCGTCAAAACTGTGCAAAAGCAGCGTTTTGGGGCACGAAACGCACGTTTCGTTGCAAAAGCAGCGTTTTGGTGCACGAAACGCACGTTTAGCGTCAAAACTGTGCAAAAGCAGCGTTTTGGGGCACGAAACGCACGTTTTGCGTCAAAACTGTGCAAAAGCAGCGTTTTGGGGCACGAAACGCACGTTTTGCGTCAAAACTGTGCAAAAGCAGCGTTTTGGGGCACGAAACGCACGTTTTGCGTCAAAACTGTGCAAAAGCAGCATTTTGGTGCACGAAACGCACGTTTTGCGTCAAAACTGTGCAAAAGCAGCGTTTTGGGTCACGAAACGCACGTTTCGTTGCAAAAGCAGCGTTTTGGTGCACGAAACGCACGTTTAGCGTCAAAACTGTGCAAAAGCAGCGTTTTGGTGCACGAAACGCACGTTTTGCGTCAAAACTGTGCAAAAGCAGCGTTTTGGGGCACGAAACGCACGTTTTGCGTCAAAACTGTGCAAAAGCAGCGTTTTGGGGCACGAAACGCACGTTTCGTTGCAAAAGCAGCGTTTTGGTGCACGAAACGCACGTTTTGCGTCAAAACTGTGCAAAACAGCGTTTTGGGGCACGAAACGCACGTTTTGCGTTAAAACTGTGCAAAACAGCGTTTTGGGGCACGAAACGCATGTTTTGCGTCAAAACTGTGCAAAAGCAGCGTTTTGGGGCACGAAACGCACGTTTTGCGTCAAAACTGTGCAAAAGCAGCGTTTTGGGGCACGAAACGCACGTTTCGTTGCAAAAGCAGCGTTTTGGTGCACGAAACGCACGTTTTGCGTCAAAACTGTGCAAAAGCAGCGTTTTGGTGCACGAAACGCACGTTTCGTTGCAAAAGCAGCGTTTTGTTGCACGAAACGCACGTTTAGCGTCAAAACTGTGCAAAAGCAGCGTTTTGGGGCACGAAACGCACGTTTTGCGTCAAAACTGTGCAAAAGCAGCGTTTTGGGGCACGAAACGCACGTTTCGTTGCAAAAGCAGCGTTTTGGTGCACGAAACGCACGTTTAGCGTCAAAACTGTGCAAAAGCAGCGTTTTGGGGCACGAAACGCACGTTTTGCGTCAAAACTGTGCAAAAGCAGCGTTTTGGGGCACGAAACGCACGTTTTGCGTCAAAACTGTGCAAAAGCAGCGTTTTGGGGCACGAAACGCACGTTTCGTTGCAAAAGCAGCGTTTTGGTGCACGAAACGCACGTTTTGCGTCAAAACTGTGCAAAAGCAGCGTTTTGGGGCACGAAACGCACGTTTCGTTGCAAAAGCAGCGTTTTGGTGCACGAAACGCACGTTTAGCGTCAAAACTGTGCAAAAGCAGCGTTTTGGTGCACGAAACGCACGTTTTGCGTCAAAACTGTGCAAAAGCAGCGTTTTGGTGCACGAAACGCACGTTTTGCGTCAAAACTGTGCAAAACAGCGTTTTGGGGCACGAAACGCACGTTTTGCGTCAAAACTGTGCAAAAGCAGCATTTTGGGGCACGAAACGCACGTTTTGCGTTAAAACTGTGCAAAAGCAGCGTTTTGATGCACGAAACGCACGTTTTGCGTCAAAACTGTGCAAAACAGCGTTTTGGGGCACGAAACGCACGTTTTGCGTCAAAACTGTGCAAAAGCAGCGTTTTGGGGCACGAAACGCACGTTTTGCGTCAAAACTGTGCAAAAGCAGCATTTTGGGGCACGAAACGCACGTTTTGCGTTAAAACTGTGCAAAAGCAGCGTTTTGATGCACGAAACGCACGTTTCGTTGCAAAAGCAGCGTTTTGGTGCACGAAACGCACGTTTAGCGTCAAAACTGTGCAAAAGCAGCGTTTTGGTGCACGAAACGCACGTTTTGCGTCAAAACTGTGCAAAAGCAGCGTTTTGGGGCACGAAACGCACGTTTTGCGTCAAAACTGTGCAAAAGCAGCATTTTGGGGCACGAAACGCACGTTTTGCGTTAAAACTGTGCAAAAGCAGCGTTTTGATGCACGAAACGCACGTTTCGTTGCAAAAGCAGCGTTTTGGTGCACGAAACGCACGTTTAGCGTCAAAACTGTGCAAAAGCAGCGTTTTGGTGCACGAAACGCACGTTTAGCGTCAAAACTGTGCAAAAGCAGCGTTTTGGTGCACGAAACGCACGTTTTGCGTCAAAACTGTGCAAAAGCAGCGTTTTGGGGCACGAAACGCACGTTTTGCGTCAAAACTGTGCAAAAGCAGCGTTTTGGGGCACGAAACGCACGTTTTGCGTTAAAACTGTGCAAAAGCAGCGTTTTGATGCACGAAACGCACGTTTCGTTGCAAAAGCAGCGTTTTGGTGCACGAAACGCACGTTTAGCGTCAAAACTGTGCAAAAGCAGCGTTTTGGTGCACGAAACGCACGTTTTGCGTCAAAACTGTGTAAAAGCAGCGTTTTGGGGCACGAAACGCACGTTTTGCGTCAAAACTGTGCAAAAGCAGCGTTTTGGGGCACGAAACGCACGTTTTGCGTCAAAACTGTGCAAAAGCAGCGTTTTGGGGCACGAAACGCACGTTTTGCGTCAAAACTGTGCAAAACAGCGTTTTGGGGCACGAAACGCACGTTTTGCGTCAAAACTGTGCAAAACAGCGTTTTGGGGCACGAAACGCACGTTTTGCGTCAAAACTGTGCAAAAGCAGCGTTTTGGGGCACGAAACGCACGTTTTGCGTCAAAACTGTGCAAAAGCAGCGTTTTGGGGCACGAAACGCACGTTTCGTTGCAAAAGCAGCGTTTTGGTGCACGAAACGCACGTTTTGCGTCAAAACTGTGCAAAAGCAGCGTTTTGGGGCACGAAACGCACGTTTCGTTGCAAAAGCAGCGTTTTGGTGCACGAAACGCACGTTTAGCGTCAAAACTGTGCAAAAGCAGCGTTTTGGTGCACGAAACGCACGTTTTGCGTCAAAACTGTGCAAAAGCAGCGTTTTGGTGCACGAAACGCACGTTTTGCGTCAAAACTGTGCAAAACAGCGTTTTGGGGCACGAAACGCACGTTTTGCGTCAAAACTGTGCAAAACAGCGTTTTGGGGCACGAAACGCACGTTTTGCGTCAAAACTGTGCAAAAGCAGCGTTTTGGGGCACGAAACGCACGTTTTGCGTCAAAACTGTGCAAAAGCAGCGTTTTGGTGCACGAAACGCACGTTTTGCGTCAAAACTGTGCAAAAGCAGCGTTTTGGGGCACGAAACGCACGTTTTGCGTCAAAACTGTGCAAAACAGCGTTTTGGGGCACGAAACGCACGTTTTGCGTCAAAACTGTGCAAAAGCAGCGTTTTGGGGCACGAAACGCACGTTTCGTTGCAAAAGCAGCGTTTTGGGGCACGAAACGCACGTTTTGCGTCAAAACTGTGCAAAAGCAGCGTTTTGGTGCACGAAACGCACGTTTTGTGTCAAAACTGTGCAAAAGCAGCGTTTTGGTGCACGAAACGCACGTTTTGCGTTAAAACTGTGCAAAAGCAGCGTTTTGGTGCACGAAACGCACGTTTCGTTGCAAAAGCAGCGTTTTGGTGCACGAAACGCACGTTTTGCGTCAAAACTGTGCAAAAGCAGCGTTTTGGGGCACGAAACGCACGTTTTGCGTCAAAACTGTGCAAAAGCAGCGTTTTGGGGCACGAAACGCACGTTTCGTTGCAAAAGCAGCGTTTTGGTGCACGAAACGCACGTTTTGCGTCAAAACTGTGCAAAACAGCGTTTTGGGGCACGAAACGCACGTTTTGCGTTAAAACTGTGCAAAACAGCGTTTTGGGGCACGAAACGCATGTTTTGCGTCAAAACTGTGCAAAAGCAGCGTTTTGGGGCACGAAACGCACGTTTTGCGTCAAAACTGTGCAAAAGCAGCGTTTTGGGGCACGAAACGCACGTTTCGTTGCAAAAGCAGCGTTTTGGTGCACGAAACGCACGTTTAGCGTCAAAACTGTGCAAAAGCAGCGTTTTGGGGCACGAAACGCACGTTTTGCGTCAAAACTGTGCAAAAGCAGCGTTTTGGGGCACGAAACGCACGTTTTGCGTCAAAACTGTGCAAAAGCAGCGTTTTGGGGCACGAAACGCACGTTTCGTTGCAAAAGCAGCGTTTTGGTGCACGAAACGCACGTTTTGCGTCAAAACTGTGCAAAAGCAGCGTTTTGGGGCACGAAACGCACGTTTCGTTGCAAAAGCAGCGTTTTGGTGCACGAAACGCACGTTTAGCGTCAAAACTGTGCAAAAGCAGCGTTTTGGTGCACGAAACGCACGTTTTGCGTCAAAACTGTGCAAAAGCAGCGTTTTGGTGCACGAAACGCACGTTTTGCGTCAAAACTGTGCAAAACAGCGTTTTGGGGCACGAAACGCACGTTTTGCGTCAAAACTGTGCAAAAGCAGCGTTTTGGGGCACGAAACGCACGTTTTGCGTCAAAACTGTGCAAAAGCAGCATTTTGGTGCACGAAACGCACGTTTTGCGTCAAAACTGTGCAAAAGCAGCGTTTTGGGTCACGAAACGCACGTTTCGTTGCAAAAGCAGCGTTTTGGTGCACGAAACGCACGTTTAGCGTCAAAACTGTGCAAAAGCAGCGTTTTGGTGCACGAAACGCACGTTTTGCGTCAAAACTGTGCAAAAGCAGCGTTTTGGGGCACGAAACGCACGTTTTGCGTCAAAACTGTGCAAAAGCAGCGTTTTGGGGCACGAAACGCACGTTTCGTTGCAAAAGCAGCGTTTTGGTGCACGAAACGCACGTTTTGCGTCAAAACTGTGCAAAACAGCGTTTTGGGGCACGAAACGCACGTTTTGCGTTAAAACTGTGCAAAACAGCGTTTTGGGGCACGAAACGCATGTTTTGCGTCAAAACTGTGCAAAAGCAGCGTTTTGGGGCACGAAACGCACGTTTTGCGTCAAAACTGTGCAAAAGCAGCGTTTTGGGGCACGAAACGCACGTTTCGTTGCAAAAGCAGCGTTTTGGTGCACGAAACGCACGTTTTGCGTCAAAACTGTGCAAAAGCAGCGTTTTGGTGCACGAAACGCACGTTTCGTTGCAAAAGCAGCGTTTTGTTGCACGAAACGCACGTTTAGCGTCAAAACTGTGCAAAAGCAGCGTTTTGGGGCACGAAACGCACGTTTTGCGTCAAAACTGTGCAAAAGCAGCGTTTTGGGGCACGAAACGCACGTTTCGTTGCAAAAGCAGCGTTTTGGTGCACGAAACGCACGTTTAGCGTCAAAACTGTGCAAAAGCAGCGTTTTGGGGCACGAAACGCACGTTTTGCGTCAAAACTGTGCAAAAGCAGCGTTTTGGGGCACGAAACGCACGTTTTGCGTCAAAACTGTGCAAAAGCAGCGTTTTGGGGCACGAAACGCACGTTTCGTTGCAAAAGCAGCGTTTTGGTGCACGAAACGCACGTTTTGCGTCAAAACTGTGCAAAAGCAGCGTTTTGGGGCACGAAACGCACGTTTCGTTGCAAAAGCAGCGTTTTGGTGCACGAAACGCACGTTTAGCGTCAAAACTGTGCAAAAGCAGCGTTTTGGTGCACGAAACGCACGTTTTGCGTCAAAACTGTGCAAAAGCAGCGTTTTGGTGCACGAAACGCACGTTTTGCGTCAAAACTGTGCAAAACAGCGTTTTGGGGCACGAAACGCACGTTTTGCGTCAAAACTGTGCAAAAGCAGCATTTTGGGGCACGAAACGCACGTTTTGCGTTAAAACTGTGCAAAAGCAGCGTTTTGATGCACGAAACGCACGTTTTGCGTCAAAACTGTGCAAAACAGCGTTTTGGGGCACGAAACGCACGTTTTGCGTCAAAACTGTGCAAAAGCAGCGTTTTGGGGCACGAAACGCACGTTTTGCGTCAAAACTGTGCAAAAGCAGCATTTTGGGGCACGAAACGCACGTTTTGCGTTAAAACTGTGCAAAAGCAGCGTTTTGATGCACGAAACGCACGTTTCGTTGCAAAAGCAGCGTTTTGGTGCACGAAACGCACGTTTAGCGTCAAAACTGTGCAAAAGCAGCGTTTTGGTGCACGAAACGCACGTTTTGCGTCAAAACTGTGCAAAAGCAGCGTTTTGGGGCACGAAACGCACGTTTTGCGTCAAAACTGTGCAAAAGCAGCATTTTGGGGCACGAAACGCACGTTTTGCGTTAAAACTGTGCAAAAGCAGCGTTTTGATGCACGAAACGCACGTTTCGTTGCAAAAGCAGCGTTTTGGTGCACGAAACGCACGTTTAGCGTCAAAACTGTGCAAAAGCAGCGTTTTGGTGCACGAAACGCACGTTTAGCGTCAAAACTGTGCAAAAGCAGCGTTTTGGTGCACGAAACGCACGTTTTGCGTCAAAACTGTGCAAAAGCAGCGTTTTGGGGCACGAAACGCACGTTTTGCGTCAAAACTGTGCAAAAGCAGCGTTTTGGGGCACGAAACGCACGTTTTGCGTTAAAACTGTGCAAAAGCAGCGTTTTGATGCACGAAACGCACGTTTCGTTGCAAAAGCAGCGTTTTGGTGCACGAAACGCACGTTTAGCGTCAAAACTGTGCAAAAGCAGCGTTTTGGTGCACGAAACGCACGTTTTGCGTCAAAACTGTGTAAAAGCAGCGTTTTGGGGCACGAAACGCACGTTTTGCGTCAAAACTGTGCAAAAGCAGCGTTTTGGGGCACGAAACGCACGTTTTGCGTCAAAACTGTGCAAAAGCAGCGTTTTGGGGCACGAAACGCACGTTTTGCGTCAAAACTGTGCAAAACAGCGTTTTGGGGCACGAAACGCACGTTTTGCGTCAAAACTGTGCAAAACAGCGTTTTGGGGCACGAAACGCACGTTTTGCGTCAAAACTGTGCAAAAGCAGCGTTTTGGGGCACGAAACGCACGTTTTGCGTCAAAACTGTGCAAAAGCAGCGTTTTGGGGCACGAAACGCACGTTTCGTTGCAAAAGCAGCGTTTTGGTGCACGAAACGCACGTTTTGCGTCAAAACTGTGCAAAAGCAGCGTTTTGGGGCACGAAACGCACGTTTCGTTGCAAAAGCAGCGTTTTGGTGCACGAAACGCACGTTTAGCGTCAAAACTGTGCAAAAGCAGCGTTTTGGTGCACGAAACGCACGTTTTGCGTCAAAACTGTGCAAAAGCAGCGTTTTGGTGCACGAAACGCACGTTTTGCGTCAAAACTGTGCAAAACAGCGTTTTGGGGCACGAAACGCACGTTTTGCGTCAAAACTGTGCAAAACAGCGTTTTGGGGCACGAAACGCACGTTTTGCGTCAAAACTGTGCAAAAGCAGCGTTTTGGGGCACGAAACGCACGTTTTGCGTCAAAACTGTGCAAAAGCAGCGTTTTGGTGCACGAAACGCACGTTTTGCGTCAAAACTGTGCAAAAGCAGCGTTTTGGGGCACGAAACGCACGTTTTGCGTCAAAACTGTGCAAAACAGCGTTTTGGGGCACGAAACGCACGTTTTGCGTCAAAACTGTGCAAAAGCAGCGTTTTGGGGCACGAAACGCACGTTTCGTTGCAAAAGCAGCGTTTTGGGGCACGAAACGCACGTTTTGCGTCAAAACTGTGCAAAAAGCAGCGTTTTGGTGCACGAAACGCACGTTTTGTGTCAAAACTGTGCAAAAGCAGCGTTTTGGTGCACGAAACGCACGTTTTGCGTTAAAACTGTGCAAAAGCAGCGTTTTGGTGCACGAAACGCACGTTTCGTTGCAAAAGCAGCGTTTTGGTGCACGAAACGCACGTTTTGCGTCAAAACTGTGCAAAAGCAGCGTTTTGGGGCACGAAACGCACGTTTTGCGTCAAAACTGTGCAAAAGCAGCGTTTTGGGGCACGAAACGCACGTTTCGTTGCAAAAGCAGCGTTTTGGTGCACGAAACGCACGTTTTGCGTCAAAACTGTGCAAAACAGCGTTTTGGGGCACGAAACGCACGTTTTGCGTTAAAACTGTGCAAAACAGCGTTTTGGGGCACGAAACGCATGTTTTGCGTCAAAACTGTGCAAAAGCAGCGTTTTGGGGCACGAAACGCACGTTTTGCGTCAAAACTGTGCAAAAGCAGCGTTTTGGGGCACGAAACGCACGTTTCGTTGCAAAAGCAGCGTTTTGGTGCACGAAACGCACGTTTAGCGTCAAAACTGTGCAAAAGCAGCGTTTTGGGGCACGAAACGCACGTTTTGCGTCAAAACTGTGCAAAAGCAGCGTTTTGGGGCACGAAACGCACGTTTTGCGTCAAAACTGTGCAAAAGCAGCGTTTGGGGCACGAAACGCACGTTTCGTTGCAAAAGCAGCGTTTTGGTGCACGAAACGCACGTTTTGCGTCAAAACTGTGCAAAAGCAGCGTTTTGGGGCACGAAACGCACGTTTCGTTGCAAAAGCAGCGTTTTGGTGCACGAAACGCACGTTTAGCGTCAAAACTGTGCAAAAGCAGCGTTTTGGTGCACGAAACGCACGTTTTGCGTCAAAACTGTGCAAAAGCAGCGTTTTGGTGCACGAAACGCACGTTTTGCGTCAAAACTGTGCAAAACAGCGTTTTGGGGCACGAAACGCACGTTTTGCGTCAAAACTGTGCAAAAGCAGCGTTTTGGGGCACGAAACGCACGTTTTGCGTCAAAACTGTGCAAAGGCAGCGTTTTGGTGCACGAAACGCACGTTTTGCGTCAAAACTGTGCAAAAGCAGCGTTTTGGGGCACGAAACGCACGTTTTGCGTCAAAACTGTGCAAAAGCAGCATTTTGGGGCACGAAACGCACGTTTTGCGTTAAAACTGTGCAAAAGCAGCGTTTTGATGCACGAAACGCACGTTTCGTTGCAAAAGCAGCGTTTTGGTGCACGAAACGCACGTTTAGCGTCAAAACTGTGCAAAAGCAGCGTTTTGGTGCACGAAACGCACGTTTTGCGTCAAAACTGTGCAAAAGCAGCGTTTTGGTGCACGAAACGCACGTTTTGCGTCAAAACTGTGCAAAACAGCGTTTTGGGGCACGAAACGCACGTTTTGCGTCAAAACTGTGCAAAAGCAGCGTTTTGGGGCACGAAACGCACGTTTTGCGTCAAAACTGTGCAAAAGCAGCATTTTGGTGCACGAAACGCACGTTTTGCGTCAAAACTGTGCAAAAGCAGCGTTTTGGGTCACGAAACGCACGTTTCGTTGCAAAAGCAGCGTTTTGGTGCACGAAACGCACGTTTTGCGTCAAAACTGTGTAAAAGCAGCGTTTTGGGGCACGAAACGCACGTTTCGTTGCAAAAGCAGCGTTTTGGTGCACGAAACGCACGTTTAGCGTCAAAACTGTGCAAAAGCAGCGTTTTGGTGCACGAAACGCACGTTTTGCGTCAAAACTGTGCAAAAGCAGCGTTTTGGGGCACGAAACGCACGTTTTGCGTCAAAACTGTGCAAAAGCAGCATTTTGGGGCACGAAACGCACGTTTTGCGTTAAAACTGTGCAAAAGCAGCGTTTTGATGCACGAAACGCACGTTTCGTTGCAAAAGCAGCGTTTTGGTGCACGAAACGCACGTTTTGCGTCAAAACTGTGCAAAAGCAGCGTTTTGGTGCACGAAACGCACGTTTTGCGTCAAAACTGTGCAAAAGCAGCGTTTTGGGGCACGAAACGCACGTTTTGCGTCAAAACTGTGCAAAAGCAGCGTTTTGATGCACGAAACGCACGTTTCGTTGCAAAAGCAGCGTTTTGGTGCACGAAACGCACGTTTTGCGTCAAAACTGTGCAAAAGCAGCGTTTTGGTGCACGAAACGCACGTTTTGCGTCAAAACTGTGCAAAAGCAGCGTTTTGGGGCACGAAACGCACGTTTTGCGTCAAAACTGTGCAAAAGCAGCGTTTTGGGGCACGAAACGCACGTTTCGTTGCAAAAGCAGCGTTTTGGTGCACGAAACGCACGTTTAGCGTCAAAACTGTGCAAAAGCAGCGTTTTGGGGCACGAAACGCACGTTTTGCGTCAAAACTGTGCAAAAGCAGCGTTTTGGTGCACGAAACGCACGTTTTGTGTCAAAACTGTGCAAAAGCAGCGTTTTGGTGCACGAAACGCACGTTTTGCGTTAAAACTGTGCAAAAGCAGCGTTTTGGTGCACGAAACGCACGTTTCGTTGCAAAAGCAGCGTTTTGGTGCACGAAACGCACGTTTTGCGTCAAAACTGTGCAAAAGCAGCGTTTTGGGGCAC
Source organism: Stelis phaeoptera (assembly GCA_943735885.1). NCBI lineage: Eukaryota > Metazoa > Arthropoda > Insecta > Hymenoptera > Megachilidae > Stelis > Stelis phaeoptera. The sequence continues at coordinate 50,119 of CALSEM010000057.1, read as the reverse complement.
GAAACGCACGTTTTGCGTCAAAACTGTGCAAAAGCAGCGTTTTGGGGCACGAAACGCACGTTTCGTTGCAAAAGCAGCGTTTTGGTGCACGAAACGCACGTTTTGCGTCAAAACTGTGCAAAACAGCGTTTTGGGGCACGAAACGCACGTTTTGCGTTAAAACTGTGCAAAACAGCGTTTTGGGGCACGAAACGCATGTTTTGCGTCAAAACTGTGCAAAAGCAGCGTTTTGGGGCACGAAACGCACGTTTTGCGTCAAAACTGTGCAAAAGCAGCGTTTTGGGGCACGAAACGCACGTTTCGTTGCAAAAGCAGCGTTTTGGTGCACGAAACGCACGTTTTGCGTTAAAACTGTGCAAAAGCAGCGTTTTGGTGCACGAAACGCACGTTTCGTTGCAAAAGCAGCGTTTTGGTGCACGAAACGCACGTTTTGCGTCAAAACTGTGCAAAAGCAGCGTTTTGGGGCACGAAACGCACGTTTTGCGTCAAAACTGTGCAAAAGCAGCGTTTTGGTGCACGAAACGCACGTTTTGTGTCAAAACTGTGCAAAAGCAGCGTTTTGGTGCACGAAACGCACGTTTTGCGTCAAAACTGTGCAAAAGCAGCGTTTTGGGGCACGAAACGCACGTTTCGTTGCAAAAGCAGCGTTTTGGTGCACGAAACGCACGTTTTGCGTCAAAACTGTGTAAAAGCAGCGTTTTGGGGCACGAAACGCACGTTTCGTTGCAAAAGCAGCGTTTTGGTGCACGAAACGCACGTTTAGCGTCAAAACTGTGCAAAAGCAGCGTTTTGGTGCACGAAACGCACGTTTTGCGTCAAAACTGTGCAAAACAGCGTTTTGGGGCACGAAACGCACGTTATGCGTCAAAACTGGGCAAAAGCAGCGTTTTGGTGCACGAAACGCACGTTTAGCGTCAAAACTGTGCAAAAGCAGCGTTTTGATGCACGAAACGCACGTTTTGCGTCAAAACTGTGCAAAAGCAGCGTTTTGGTGCACGAAACGCACGTTTTGCGTCAAAACTGTGCAAAAGCAGCGTTTTGGGGCACGAAACGCACGTTTTGCGTCAAAACTGTGCAAAAGCAGCGTTTTGGGGCACGAAACGCACGTTTTGCGTCAAAACTGTGCAAAAGCAGCGTTTTGGTGCACGAAACGCACGTTTTGCGTCAAAACTGTGCAAAAGCAGCGTTTTGGGGCACGAAACGCACGTTTCGTTGCAAAAGCAGCGTTTTGGTGCACAAAACGCACGTTTTGCGTCAAAACTGTGCAAAACAGCGTTTTGGGGCACGAAACGCACGTTTTGCGTCAAAACTGTGCAAAAGCAGCGTTTTGGGGCACGAAACGCACGTTTTGCGTCAAAACTGTGCAAAAGCAGCGTTTTGGTGCACGAAACGCACGTTTTGCGTCAAAACTGTGCAAAAGCAGCGTTTTGGGGCACGAAACGCACGTTTCGTTGCAAAAGCAGCGTTCTGGTGCACGAAACGCACGTTTTGCGTCAAAACTGTGTAAAAGCAGCGTTTTGGGGCACGAAACGCACGTTTCGTTGCAAAAGCAGCGTTTTGGTGCACGAAACGCACGTTTTGCGTCAAAACTGTGCAAAAGCAGCGTTTTGGTGCACGAAACGCACGTTTTGCGTCAAAACTGTGCAAAAGCAGCGTTTTGGGGCACGAAACGCACGTTTCGTTGCAAAAGCAGCGTTTTGGTGCACGAAACGCACGTTTAGCGTCAAAACTGTGCAAAAGCAGCGTTTTGGTGCACGAAACGCACGTTTTGCGTCAAAACTGTGCAAAAGCAGCGTTTTGGTGCACGAAACGCACGTTTTGCGTCAAAACTGTGCAAAACAGCGTTTTGGGGCACGAAACGCACGTTTTGCGTCAAAACTGTGCAAAAGCAGCGTTTTGGGGCACGAAACGCACGTTTTGCGTCAAAACTGTGCAAAAGCAGCATTTTGGTGCACGAAAAGCACGTTTTGCGTCAAAACTGTGCAAAAGCAGCGTTTTGGGTCACGAAACGCACGTTTCGTTGCAAAAGCAGCGTTTTGGTGCACGAAACGCACGTTTTGCGTCAAAACTGTGTAAAAGCAGCGTTTTGGGGCACGAAACGCACGTTTCGTTGCAAAAGCAGCGTTTTGGTGCACGAAACGCACGTTTAGCGTCAAAACTGTGCAAAAGCAGCGTTTTGGTGCACGAAACGCACGTTTTGCGTCAAAACTGTGCAAAAGCAGCGTTTTGGGGCACGAAACGCACGTTTTGCGTCAAAACTGTGCAAAAGCAGCATTTTGGGGCACGAAACGCACGTTTTGCGTTAAAACTGTGCAAAAGCAGCGTTTTGATGCACGAAACGCACGTTTCGTTGCAAAAGCAGCGTTTTGGTGCACGAAACGCACGTTTTGCGTCAAAACTGTGCAAAAGCAGCGTTTTGGTGCACGAAACGCACGTTTTGCGTCAAAACTGTGCAAAAGCAGCGTTTTGGGGCACGAAACGCACGTTTTGCGTCAAAACTGTGCAAAAGCAGCGTTTTGATGCACGAAACGCACGTTTCGTTGCAAAAGCAGCGTTTTGGTGCACGAAACGCACGTTTTGCGTCAAAACTGTGCAAAAGCAGCGTTTTGGTGCACGAAACGCACGTTTTGCGTCAAAACTGTGCAAAAGCAGCGTTTTGGGGCACGAAACGCACGTTTTGCGTCAAAACTGTGCAAAAGCAGCGTTTTGGGGCACGAAACGCACGTTTCGTTGCAAAAGCAGCGTTTTGGTGCACGAAACGCACGTTTAGCGTCAAAACTGTGCAAAAGCAGCGTTTTGGGGCACGAAACGCACGTTTTGCGTCAAAACTGTGCAAAAGCAGCGTTTTGGTGCACGAAACGCACGTTTTGTGTCAAAACTGTGCAAAAGCAGCGTTTTGGTGCACGAAACGCACGTTTTGCGTTAAAACTGTGCAAAAGCAGCGTTTTGGTGCACGAAACGCACGTTTCGTTGCAAAAGCAGCGTTTTGGTGCACGAAACGCACGTTTTGCGTCAAAACTGTGCAAAAGCAGCGTTTTGGGGCACGAAACGCACGTTTTGCGTCAAAACTGTGCAAAAGCAGCGTTTTGGGGCACGAAACGCACGTTTCGTTGCAAAAGCAGCGTTTTGGTGCACGAAACGCACGTTTTGCGTCAAAACTGTGCAAAACAGCGTTTTGGGGCACGAAACGCACGTTTTGTGTTAAAACTGTGCAAAACAGCGTTTTGGGGCACGAAACGCATGTTTTGCGTCAAAACTGTGCAAAAGCAGCGTTTTGGGGCACGAAACGCACGTTTTGCGTCAAAACTGTGCAAAAGCAGCGTTTTGGGGCACGAAACGCACGTTTCGTTGCAAAAGCAGCGTTTTGGTGCACGAAACGCACGTTTTGCGTCAAAACTGTGCAAAAGCAGCGTTTTGGTGCACGAAACGCACGTTTCGTTGCAAAAGCAGCGTTTTGTTGCACGAAACGCACGTTTAGCGTCAAAACTGTGCAAAAGCAGCGTTTTGGGGCACGAAACGCACGTTTTGCGTCAAAACTGTGCAAAAGCAGCGTTTTGGGGCACGAAACGCACGTTTCGTTGCAAAAGCAGCGTTTTGGTGCACGAAACGCACGTTTAGCGTCAAAACTGTGCAAAAGCAGCGTTTTGGGGCACGAAACGCACGTTTTGCGTCAAAACTGTGCAAAAGCAGCGTTTTGGGGCACGAAACGCACGTTTTGCGTCAAAACTGTGCAAAAGCAGCGTTTTGGGGCACGAAACGCACGTTTCGTTGCAAAAGCAGCGTTTTGGTGCACGAAACGCACGTTTTGCGTCAAAACTGTGCAAAAGCAGCGTTTTGGGGCACGAAACGCACGTTTCGTTGCAAAAGCAGCGTTTTGGTGCACGAAACGCACGTTTAGCGTCAAAACTGTGCAAAAGCAGCGTTTTGGTGCACGAAACGCACGTTTTGCGTCAAAACTGTGCAAAAGCAGCGTTTTGGGGCACGAAACGCACGTTTCGTTGCAAAAGCAGCGTTTTGGTGCACGAAACGCACGTTTAGCGTCAAAACTGTGCAAAAGCAGCGTTTTGGTGCACGAAACGCACGTTTTGCGTCAAAACTGTGCAAAAGCAGCGTTTTGGTGCACGAAACGCACGTTTTGCGTCAAAACTGTGCAAAACAGCGTTTTGGGGCACGAAACGCACGTTTTGCGTCAAAACTGTGCAAAACAGCGTTTTGGGGCACGAAACGCACGTTTTGCGTCAAAACTGTGCAAAAGCAGCGTTTTGGGGCACGAAACGCACGTTTTGCGTCAAAACTGTGCAAAAGCAGCGTTTTGGTGCACGAAACGCACGTTTTGCGTCAAAACTGTGCAAAAGCAGCGTTTTGGGGCACGAAACGCACGTTTTGCGTCAAAACTGTGCAAAAGCAGCATTTTGGGGCACGAAACGCACGTTTTGCGTTAAAACTGTGCAAAAGCAGCGTTTTGATGCACGAAACGCACGTTTCGTTGCAAAAGCAGCGTTTTGGTGCACGAAACGCACGTTTAGCGTCAAAACTGTGCAAAAGCAGCGTTTTGGTGCACGAAACGCACGTTTTGCGTCAAAACTGTGCAAAAGCAGCGTTTTGGGGCACGAAACGCACGTTTTGCGTCAAAACTGTGCAAAAGCAGCATTTTGGGGCACGAAACGCAAATTTGCGTTAAAACTGTGCAAAAGCAGCGTTTTGATGCACGAAACGCACGTTTCGTTGCAAAAGCAGCGTTTTGGTGCACGAAACGCACGTTTAGCGTCAAAACTGTGCAAAAGCAGCGTTTTGGTGCACGAAACGCACGTTTAGCGTCAAAACTGTGCAAAAGCAGCGTTTTGGTGCACGAAACGCACGTTTAGCGTCAAAACTGTGCAAAAGCAGCGTTTTGGTGCACGAAACGCACGTTTTGCGTCAAAACTGTGCAAAAGCAGCGTTTTGGGGCACGAAACGCACGTTTTGCGTCAAAACTGTGCAAAAGCAGCGTTTTGGGGCACGAAACGCACGTTTTGCGTCAAAACTGTGCAAAACAGCGTTTTGGGGCACGAAACGCACGTTTTGCGTCAAAACTGTGCAAAACAGCGTTTTGGGGCACGAAACGCACGTTTTGCGTCAAAACTGTGCAAAAGCAGCGTTTTGGGGAACGAAACGCACGTTTTGCGTCAAAACTGTGCAAAAGCAGCGTTTTGGTGCACGAAACGCACGTTTTGCGTCAAACCTGTGCAAAAACAGCGTTTTGGGGCACGAAACGCACGTTTTGCGTCAAAACTGTGCAAAAGCAGCATTTTGGGGCACGAAACGCACGTTTTGCGTTAAAACTGTGCAAAAGCAGCGTTTTGATGCACGAAACGCACGTTTCGTTGCAAAAGCAGCGTTTTGGTGCACGAAACGCACGTTTAGCGTCAAAACTGTGCAAAAGCAGCGTTTTGGTGCACGAAACGCACGTTTTGCGTCAAAACTGTGCAAAAGCAGCGTTTTGGGGCACGAAACGCACGTTTTGCGTCAAAACTGTGCAAAAGCAGCGTTTTGGGGCACGAAACGCACGTTTCGTTGCAAAAGCAGCGTTTTGATGCACGAAACGCACGTTTTGCGTCAAAACTGTGCAAAAGCAGCGTTTTGGGGCACGAAACGCACGTTTCGTTGCAAAAGCAGCGTTTTGGTGCACGAAACGCACGTTTAGCGTCAAAACTGTGCAAAAGCAGCGTTTTGGTGCACGAAACGCACGTTTTGCGTCAAAACTGTGCAAAAGCAGCGTTTTGGTGCACGAAACGCACGTTTTGCGTCAAAACTGTGCAAAACAGCGTTTTGGGGCACGAAACGCACGTTTTGCGTCAAAACTGTGCAAAACAGCGTTTTGGGGCACGAAACGCACGTTTTGCGTTAAAACTGTGCAAAAGCAGCGTTTTGGTGCACGAAACGCACGTTTTGCGTTAAAACTGTGCAAAAGCAGCGTTTTGGTGCACGAAACGCACGTTTCGTTGCAAAAGCAGCGTTTTGGTGCACGAAACGCACGTTTTGCGTCCAAACTGTGCAAAAGCAGCGTTTTGGGGCACGAAACGCACGTTTTGCGTCAAAACTGTGCAAAACAGCGTTTTGGGGCACGAATCGCACGTTTTGCGTTAAAACTGTGCAAAAGCAGCGTTTTGGTGCACGAAACGCACGTTTTGCGTTAAAACTGTGCAAAAGCAGCGTTTTGGTGCACGAAACGCACGTTTCGTTGCAAAAGCAGCGTTTTGGTGCACGAAACGCACGTTTAGCGTCAAAACTGTGCAAAAGCAGCGTTTTGGTGCACGAAACGCACGTTTTGCGTCAAAACTGTGCAAAAGCAGCGTTTTGATGCACGAAACGCACGTTTCGTTGCAAAAGCAGCGTTTTGGTGCACGAAACGCACGTTTAGCGTCAAAACTGTGCAAAAGCAGCGTTTTGGTGCACGAAACGCACGTTTTGCGTCAAAACTGTGCAAAAGCAGCGTTTTGGTGCACGAAACGCACGTTTTGCGTCAAAACTGTGCAAAAAAGCGTTTTGGTGCACGAAACGCACGTTTTGCGTCAAAACTGTGCAAAAGCAGCGTTTTGGGGCACGAAACGCACGTTTTGCGTCAAAACTGTGCAAAAGCAGCATTTTGGGGCACGAAACGCACGTTTTGCGTTAAAACTGTGCAAAAGCAGCGTTTTGATGCACGAAACGCACGTTTCGTTGCAAAAGCAGCGTTTTGGTGCACGAAACGCACGTTTAGCGTCAAAACTGTGCAAAAGCAGCGTTTTGGTGCACGAAACGCACGTTTTGCGTCAAAACTGTGCAAAAGCAGCGTTTTGGGGCACGAAACGCACGTTTTGCGTCAAAACTGTGCAAAAGCAGCGTTTTGGGGCACGAAACGCACGTTTCGTTGCAAAAGCAGCGTTTTGGTGCACGAAACGCACGTTTTGCGTCAAAACTGTGCAAAAGCAGCGTTTTGGGGCACGAAACGCACGTTTCGTTGCAAAAGCAGCGTTTTGGTGCACGAAACGCACGTTTAGCGTCAAAACTGTGCAAAAGCAGCGTTTTGGTGCACGAAACGCACGTTTTGCGTCAAAACTGTGCAAAAGCAGCGTTTTGGGGCACGAAACGCACGTTTTGCGTCAAAACTATGCAAAAGCAGCGTTTTGGGGCACGAAACGCACGTTTCGTTGCAAAAGCAGCGTTTTGATGCACGAAACGCACGTTTTGCGTCAAAACTGTGCAAAAGCAGCGTTTTGGGGCACGAAACGCACGTTTCGTTGCAAAAGCAGCGTTTTGGTGCACGAAACGCACGTTTAGCGTCAAAACTGTGCAAAAGCAGCGTTTTGGTGCACGAAACGCACGTTTTGCGTCAAAACTGTGCAAAAGCAGCGTTTTGGTGCACGAAACGCACGTTTTGCGTCAAAACTGTGCAAAACAGCGTTTTGGGGCACGAAACGCACGTTTCGTTGCAAAAGCAGCGTTTTGGTGCACGAAACGCACGTTTAGCGTCAAAACTGTGCAAAAGCAGCGTTTTGGTGCACGAAACGCACGTTTTGCGTCAAAACTGTGCAAAAGCAGCGTTTTGATGCACGAAACGCACGTTTCGTTGCAAAAGCAGCGTTTTGGTGCACGAAACGCACGTTTTGCGTCAAAACTGTGCAAAAGCAGCGTTTTGGTGCACGAAACGCACGTTTTGCGTCAAAACTGTGCAAAAGCAGCGTTTTGGGGCACGAAACGCACGTTTTGCGTCAAAACTGTGCAAAAGCAGCGTTTTGATGCACGAAACGCACGTTTCGTTGCAAAAGCAGCGTTTTGGTGCACGAAACGCACGTTTAGCGTCAAAACTGTGCAAAAGCAGCGTTTTGGGGCACGAAACGCACGTTTCGTTGCAAAAGCAGCGTTTTGGTGCACGAAACGCACGTTTAGCGTCAAAACTGTGCAAAAGCAGCGTTTTGGTGCACGAAACGCACGTTTTGCGTCAAAACTGTGCAAAAGCAGCGTTTTGGTGCACGAAACGCACGTTTTGCGTCAAAACTGTGCAAAACAGCGTTTTGGGGCACGAAACGCACGTTTTGCGTCAAAACTGTGCAAAACAGCGTTTTGGGGCACGAAACGCACGTTTTGCGTCAAAACTGTGCAAAAGCAGCGTTTTGGGGCACGAAACGCACGTTTTGCGTCAAAACTGTGCAAAAGCAGCGTTTTGGTGCACGAAACGCACGTTTTGCGTCAAAACTGTGCAAAAGCAGCGTTTTGGGGCACGAAACGCACGTTTTGCGTCAAAACTGTGCAAAAGCAGCATTTTGGGGCACGAAACGCACGTTTTGCGTTAAAACTGTGCAAAAGCAGCGTTTTGATGCACGAAACGCACGTTTCGTTGCAAAAGCAGCGTTTTGGTGCACGAAACGCACGTTTAGCGTCAAAACTGTGCAAAAGCAGCGTTTTGGTGCACGAAACGCACGTTTTGCGTCAAAACTGTGCAAAAGCAGCGTTTTGGGGCACGAAACGCACGTTTTGCGTCAAAACTGTGCAAAAGCAGCATTTTGGGGCACGAAACGCACGTTTTGCGTTAAAACTGTGCAAAAGCAGCGTTTTGATGCACGAAACGCACGTTTCGTTGCAAAAGCAGCGTTTTGGTGCACGAAACGCACGTTTAGCGTCAAAACTGTGCAAAAGCAGCGTTTTGGTGCACGAAACGCACGTTTAGCGTCAAAACTGTGCAAAAGCAGCGTTTTGGTGCACGAAACGCACGTTTAGCGTCAAAACTGTGCAAAAGCAGCGTTTTGGTGCACGAAACGCACGTTTTGCGTCAAAACTGTGCAAAAGCAGCGTTTTGGGGCACGAAACGCACGTTTTGCGTCAAAACTGTGCAAAAGCAGCGTTTTGGGGCACGAAACGCACGTTTTGCGTCAAAACTGTGCAAAACAGCGTTTTGGGGCACGAAACGCACGTTTTGCGTCAAAACTGTGCAAAACAGCGTTTTGGGGCACGAAACGCACGTTTTGCGTCAAAACTGTGCAAAAGCAGCGTTTTGGGGAACGAAACGCACGTTTTGCGTCAAAACTGTGCAAAAGCAGCGTTTTGGTGCACGAAACGCACGTTTTGCGTCAAACCTGTGCAAAAACAGCGTTTTGGGGCACGAAACGCACGTTTTGCGTCAAAACTGTGCAAAAGCAGCATTTTGGGGCACGAAACGCACGTTTTGCGTTAAAACTGTGCAAAAGCAGCGTTTTGATGCACGAAACGCACGTTTCGTTGCAAAAGCAGCGTTTTGGTGCACGAAACGCACGTTTAGCGTCAAAACTGTGCAAAAGCAGCGTTTTGGTGCACGAAACGCACGTTTTGCGTCAAAACTGTGCAAAAGCAGCGTTTTGGGGCACGAAACGCACGTTTTGCGTCAAAACTGTGCAAAAGCAGCGTTTTGGGGCACGAAACGCACGTTTCGTTGCAAAAGCAGCGTTTTGATGCACGAAACGCACGTTTTGCGTCAAAACTGTGCAAAAGCAGCGTTTTGGGGCACGAAACGCACGTTTCGTTGCAAAAGCAGCGTTTTGGTGCACGAAACGCACGTTTAGCGTCAAAACTGTGCAAAAGCAGCGTTTTGGTGCACGAAACGCACGTTTTGCGTCAAAACTGTGCAAAAGCAGCGTTTTGGTGCACGAAACGCACGTTTTGCGTCAAAACTGTGCAAAACAGCGTTTTGGGGCACGAAACGCACGTTTTGCGTCAAAACTGTGCAAAACAGCGTTTTGGGGCACGAAACGCACGTTTTGCGTTAAAACTGTGCAAAAGCAGCGTTTTGGTGCACGAAACGCACGTTTTGCGTTAAAACTGTGCAAAAGCAGCGTTTTGGTGCACGAAACGCACGTTTCGTTGCAAAAGCAGCGTTTTGGTGCACGAAACGCACGTTTTGCGTCCAAACTGTGCAAAAGCAGCGTTTTGGGGCACGAAACGCACGTTTTGCGTCAAAACTGTGCAAAACAGCGTTTTGGGGCACGAATCGCACGTTTTGCGTTAAAACTGTGCAAAAGCAGCGTTTTGGTGCACGAAACGCACGTTTTGCGTTAAAACTGTGCAAAAGCAGCGTTTTGGTGCACGAAACGCACGTTTCGTTGCAAAAGCAGCGTTTTGGTGCACGAAACGCACGTTTAGCGTCAAAACTGTGCAAAAGCAGCGTTTTGGTGCACGAAACGCACGTTTTGCGTCAAAACTGTGCAAAAGCAGCGTTTTGATGCACGAAACGCACGTTTCGTTGCAAAAGCAGCGTTTTGGTGCACGAAACGCACGTTTTGCGTCAAAACTGTGCAAAAGCAGCGTTTTGGTGCACGAAACGCACGTTTTGCGTCAAAACTGTGCAAAAGCAGCGTTTTGGGGCACGAAACGCACGTTTTGCGTCAAAACTGTGCAAAAGCAGCGTTTTGATGCACGAAACGCACGTTTCGTTGCAAAAGCAGCGTTTTGGTGCACGAAACGCACGTTTAGCGTCAAAACTGTGCAAAAGCAGCGTTTTGGGGCACGAAACGCACGTTTCGTTGCAAAAGCAGCGTTTTGGTGCACGAAACGCACGTTTAGCGTCAAAACTGTGCAAAAGCAGCGTTTTGGTGCACGAAACGCACGTTTTGCGTCAAAACTGTGCAAAAGCAGCGTTTTGGTGCACGAAACGCACGTTTTGCGTCAAAACTGTGCAAAAAAGCGTTTTGGTGCACGAAACGCACGTTTTGCGTCAAAACTGTGCAAAAGCAGCGTTTTGGGGCACGAAACGCACGTTTTGCGTCAAAACTGTGCAAAAGCAGCATTTTGGGGCACGAAACGCACGTTTTGCGTTAAAACTGTGCAAAAGCAGCGTTTTGATGCACGAAACGCACGTTTCGTTGCAAAAGCAGCGTTTTGGTGCACGAAACGCACGTTTAGCGTCAAAACTGTGCAAAAGCAGCGTTTTGGTGCACGAAACGCACGTTTTGCGTCAAAACTGTGCAAAAGCAGCGTTTTGGGGCACGAAACGCACGTTTTGCGTCAAAACTGTGCAAAAGCAGCGTTTTGGGGCACGAAACGCACGTTTCGTTGCAAAAGCAGCGTTTTGGTGCACGAAACGCACGTTTTGCGTCAAAACTGTGCAAAAGCAGCGTTTTGGGGCACGAAACGCACGTTTCGTTGCAAAAGCAGCGTTTTGGTGCACGAAACGCACGTTTAGCGTCAAAACTGTGCAAAAGCAGCGTTTTGGTGCACGAAACGCACGTTTTGCGTCAAAACTGTGCAAAAGCAGCGTTTTGGGGCACGAAACGCACGTTTTGCGTCAAAACTATGCAAAAGCAGCGTTTTGGGGCACGAAACGCACGTTTCGTTGCAAAAGCAGCGTTTTGATGCACGAAACGCACGTTTTGCGTCAAAACTGTGCAAAAGCAGCGTTTTGGGGCACGAAACGCACGTTTCGTTGCAAAAGCAGCGTTTTGGTGCACGAAACGCACGTTTAGCGTCAAAACTGTGCAAAAGCAGCGTTTTGGTGCACGAAACGCACGTTTTGCGTCAAAACTGTGCAAAAGCAGCGTTTTGGTGCACGAAACGCACGTTTTGCGTCAAAACTGTGCAAAACAGCGTTTTGGGGCACGAAACGCACGTTTCGTTGCAAAAGCAGCGTTTTGGTGCACGAAACGCACGTTTAGCGTCAAAACTGTGCAAAAGCAGCGTTTTGGTGCACGAAACGCACGTTTTGCGTCAAAACTGTGCAAAAGCAGCGTTTTGATGCACGAAACGCACGTTTCGTTGCAAAAGCAGCGTTTTGGTGCACGAAACGCACGTTTTGCGTCAAAACTGTGCAAAAGCAGCGTTTTGGTGCACGAAACGCACGTTTTGCGTCAAAACTGTGCAAAAGCAGCGTTTTGGGGCACGAAACGCACGTTTTGCGTCAAAACTGTGCAAAAGCAGCGTTTTGATGCACGAAACGCACGTTTCGTTGCAAAAGCAGCGTTTTGGTGCACGAAACGCACGTTTAGCGTCAAAACTGTGCAAAAGCAGCGTTTTGGGGCACGAAACGCACGTTTCGTTGCAAAAGCAGCGTTTTGGTGCACGAAACGCACGTTTAGCGTCAAAACTGTGCAAAAGCAGCGTTTTGGTGCACGAAACGTACGTTTTGCGTCAAAACTGTGCAAAAGCAGCGTTTTGGTGCACGAAACGCACGTTTTGCGTCAAAACTGTGCAAAACAGCGTTTTGGTGCACGAAACGCACGTTTTGCGTCAAAACTGTGCAAAAGCAGCGTTTTGGGGCACGAAACGCACGTTTTGCGTCAAAACTGTGCAAAAGCAGCATTTTGGGGCACGAAACGCACGTTTTGCGTTAAAACTGTGCAAAAGCAGCGTTTTGATGCACGAAACGCACGTTTCGTTGCAAAAGCAGCGTTTTGGTGCACGAAACGCACGTTTAGCGTCAAAACTGTGCAAAAGCAGCGTTTTGGTGCACGAAACGCACGTTTTGCGTCAAAACTGTGCAAAAGCAGCGTTTTGGGGCACGAAACGCACGTTTTGCGTCAAAACTGTGCAAAAGCAGCGTTTTGGGGCACGAAACGCACGTTTCGTTGCAAAAGCAGCGTTTTGGTGCACGAAACGCACGTTTTGCGTCAAAACTGTGCAAAAGCAGCGTTTTGGGGCACGAAACGCACGTTTCGTTGCAAAAGCAGCGTTTTGGTGCACGAAACGCACGTTTAGCGTTAAAACTGTGCAAAAGCAGCGTTTTGGTGCACGAAACGCACGTTTTGCGTCAAAACTGTGCAAAAGCAGCGTTTTGGGGCACGAAACGCACGTTTTGCGTCAAAACTATGCAAAAGCAGCGTTTTGGGGCACGAAACGCACGTTTCGTTGCAAAAGCAGCGTTTTGATGCACGAAACGCACGTTTTGTTACGAACCGGTCACCGGAGCGGCTCGGTGGAACGGTCCGGGAAAAGGAGGGAGAATCTCGAGAATTTGGCCGAATTCTGCTTTATCGGCGAAGAGGTTATCGACAGTTGGTATTACCGACGGCCGGTAACTTGTGTTTTACCGACGGTAGGTAAGTGACCGATGAATGGTAAACCGAGATTACTGTTTTACCGACGGTGGGTAAATGACCGACGGGTGGTAAGCTGAGATGGTAATACTACTAATGTATGATTCTTTATTTTAGGTGGGTCCGCCGGGTCAGCGAGGGGTCTGGCGCACGCTTACACGCACCTACAGACTTCGAGACCCAGTTAGGGCTAGGATATGAGCAGTAAATAGAAAATGAAGAGTGATGTAAACGAAAATCAAAGGTTTATTCTGATTGGTTGTAGAAGTCATACAATTCGGAACACCAATTATAGAGAGGGGCAGGAATGAAATTATTCTGTATATTTTCAGTGTTATTAACAAAGATGTTTAATAGGTCGGTTGGTATCTCTTCGTGGCACGCAACCTTGACTGCTTGGTCCGTATCTATTTCCTCCAGCGGCGATGGAGTACGGAGGTCGTAGTACGGAGAAGGGGAACGAGAATAGAAAGGTGGCGATGATTCGCGCACAATAGGGATCGGAGACGGTATACGAATAAGAGACGGCGGCGACGGGGCGCGAGCAACAGGAGGCGGCGATGGCGATTGTAATATGTTGATCACTTCGACGTCTAGGTCGTTGTCTAGGATGATAGTAGATGCCTCGGACAGAGGAGAGTAGGATGGCTCGCCTGGATTATTGGAGGAACTAGGCAGTTGTTCGGCTAGTTCCGCTTGCAGTTCGCGCAGGCGCTGTCGAAAGGCCAGCCGTGCGCGGTGCTTGGTACCGCAACGTCGTGTCTTCCGGTTGAGACGCTTGACTCTGGTGCGTCCAGAGTGCGATGTTGACTGTTTCCCGTTCATCCTATTACGAGAGCGTCTCTTTTGTGATCGCTTCCCTGATGGTACTGTCCAACTCGTAGAGTTACAGTCGAGAACTGTCTCGAGAGCGTCCCTTTTGTGGTCGCTTCCCTGGTTTACGCAGGTGAATAGCACAAAGGTAACTATATCGAAGAACACTTGAATGAAGAACTTGTATAACTATAACTTTGAAGCGCGATGTAGACTCGATGAATACTGTAGACGGACTGTGACTTGCGTAGCGCGATGTGCACAGGTAGGTTGCTGAAGTCAGACTGTGACTTGAGTAACGCGATGTAGACTCGGTGAATGCTGTGGTCAGACTGTGTCGAGAGGGTCCGCGGGCCCTCTATTTGTATTGACAGAATATCGTTATCGTCACGTACGCGGTGCTGGGTTTCGGTCAGCGTTCCGCTTATCGCTTATCTCCAGACGCTAGGTCAGCATCCGGTCGGTATTAATGTTGCTAATACCGCTGACCATGCGTGAGAACGATTAACGGTTTCTTTTAGAGGTTCTCCATTCGCAGTGGTGCTCAAATTAATTACTTAAGGTAATCCGATTTATGTCGGAAGCGAATATACGTATATATATGTATATATGAAGCAGTAATAAATGATTGGTAGCTATTAACTTGGATAATAGAACATAAGTATATGAAATATATATGTATGTATACGTATATGGTAATCAACGGTCGGTAAGTGACCCTCGGTGGTCAGTTATCGACGGTTGGCAATATATCGATGAATTTCAGGTTATAACTAATGACAATCGACGTAGGTTAAAGGTAAGTATAGTAATAATAATATTAAGTATTGGTTTTATGCGGTGTTGGTAACTTATCGACTATAGGTAATCGGTCGCACATGAGAGGTCGGTAATTTGGTCGGTAATATACCGACTGATGGTAACTCATCGACTGATGGTAACTTATCGATTGATGGCAACTTACCGGCCGATGGTATTTTACCATCGGTTGGTAAGGTTAGGATTCTATTGTAGGTAAATTTTAAGTGGGTAACTTATCGACTGGTGGTAAGTTGATAACTTATCATCGGTCGGTAAAGGTAGAAATTGAGTTTATCGAAAGGAGGTAATTTACTGAGTCGGTAATTTATCGACTGGTGATAAGAGGTATCAGGTTACCGACTATCGGTAACTTATCGTTGGTAAGTGCAAAACTATCGGGAAGTTAGCGCGAAAAAATATGTGTGCGCAGGGTAAGAGGCCGAAATGTTACACCTCCCCCCTTGGTGAAATAAATTTTGGGCTAAACGTCCAAAATTTATTTTGTGTTACGTGAACAATGTCTTGGTTTCACTAGTGTCTTTTGAATCGCACGTTTCACTTCACTCCTTGCAGTAGTCTCTAAGAGTTTGAAGTCGGGTTGATTTGGATGATGGTCCGGCGAGTCCAGGATCAGCTTCTGGGTCGTCGGAGGGTGAGTCTGCCGTGGATTTAGACTCACGTTTTAGATGGATCAGCAGGTGAGTAATCGATGAACAGAAAGCTCCAATCACATGTAGTCCACAGCCGTAGACGGAATGAAGCGTGTAGCCATTTATAAGAATACTGATTATGCCCTTGATGATTCTTATGATAAGGAAGATTGCTAATAGAGCGGCGCTGATAGAGCCGAACTCTATGAATCCGTTCCACCACTTGTTGATGGTGGATTTTGCGATTGTTTCCAATGCGTGTTCGTCCAGAAATCCGGCGAACGATACAGAGTTCGTTTCTCCGGAGGTTGCAGCGTTTCTGGCTATCTCGTTAACAACGGCTGGTTTCTCTGCAGGGAACATAATGTGGTCCCTTAACCTGTCGAGTTCTGCCTGGGAGTAGAGTCCGCTGGTTGCCAATGAGGTTGGAGTGAGGTATTGCCAATTCAGTTGTGATATTGGCTTTGTCTTCTGTGGTGTGTCGGCTATCGTCACTGCAGGCGTAAGCTTTATCCATTGATTGTCTACCTTATAGATCGTAGGTAGGAGTGGATTGCACTGTTTCTTAGTGCCGAATCTCGTCAAAATTCGCGTCTTAGGTGTAAGAAAGTAGCTCTGGTTGTTGTGGGTCACTGGGAGTTCGTTGAAGCAATCTTCGGTCTTTCTGACCTTTACGACTAAAGGTATGCATTGCAGTATGTGTATAACTTCTCCAGAATTAACAGCGATGTAACCTGGCTGCTTGGTGACTATATAAGCGAATTCTTCGGGAACTAGTGTTACTAGCGAGAGAGCGTTGCGGAGAATTTGTTTTTCCGCTTCACACTTTTGTAAGATGATGTTGTGGTAGAGTGACGTCAGTTGACTACGGATGTGTTTTTCCACGTAGATGAATTTAGAGTTGATGTACGTAAATATGTCTAGATTGTCAATCGGGATCGGTTTCCTTTGAATGACGGGGCTGCCGGCACGCGTCTCAATGATGAAAAGCCTTGGGTGTTCGGTGGTGACAATGGAGTAACCGCATTTGTGGTGGTCTCCTGTCTTTGTCAAGGCGAAAGTGACTTCGCTCGTCGTGAGGCTGTAGATGGTAGGATATTGGACGGTTGCAGATTCTTCTTGGGTCTTGTCGGCAGGTCCCTCGTACAACACATCGTAGGACCGTAGTTCGCAACTGTCGGTCGGTATCAGATTCCAAAAGGTGTATCCTGCGTCGGAGTCGATGCAGGACATCCGAGAGACTTCGCAAGTCGTTCCGGAGGGTAGAATGATTTTTCCAGAGTTGATTTTGACTCGAGCCATCTGGCTTTTGAGCTTGATGTCGAGCGTTGCTTGTACGAATACGTTTGACCACGTACCGTACGGGTCGGAGTATGTTGTTCCGGAGCAGGTTCCGTCTGGTCCTACGGAACCGGCTAATGTTATCGAGCGATATGTAGTGGTATTAGGCGAAACTCCAGTGATGACGGCTGTGCCTAGTGACAATATTCCTTCCTCGTGTAGGCGGCGGCAGGCTTCGTGACTCGTTTCGTGTAAGTATTCAGCGAGTCCGTTTTGGACGGCTGACAGATGCGAATGCATTCCGCAATAGTTCACTATCCTTCTGATGTTGATTTGGCATTGGATGGTGGGCGTATAATCGTACTCGGCTATCTGTAGGAGCTGTATGTAGGTAGTGGTGGTGCTGATCTTTGGTCCTGGGGGACGGCATTCCTCCAGGTCGAGGAGTGAAACGGTTGTATGGTTCATCGTGGGTCCTCCACAGTCGTAACCGATGAGACCCTCTGCGATGCGTAGTAGAAGAGGCAGGATGACTGCGAAGCGAGGGTGCATCCTGTTGGAAAGGAACTTATTTGGCTAGTTTACATTTGTTCGCATGAATTATTTTATCCTTATCTTTAATTCTTATTCTAAGGTTAGATAACGGCAGGACTTCCAGGACCTGATACGGGCCATGATACTGGTTATCTAATTTGGTTGTGGGTTCCTTTAATATATAGACCCAATCACCTACTTGAAATTCTTGAACATTCAATCTGGCATCGTAATATCTCTTTGATCTCTGTTTGGCTAGTATCAAGTTCTGGCGTGCTCTGTCTTGGATCTCGTTTAAAGTATCAAATAGGTTATTTAAATATTCGAAGTACGTTATCTCTATCTGGTTATCTAGCTCCGGTTCTGAGCTAGGAATGCGCGCTGTTTTACCGAATACTAATTCGTGCGGCGTGTAATGAGTACCTTCGTGGATACTAGTATTATAAGACAACATCGCGAGATCTAACCAGGTATCCCATTCTTTGCCTTTGTCGGTTTGAATCTTTAGGTATTCTGATAGGACGTGATGCGACCTTTCGAGAGAGCCGTTCGATTGGGGCCGATAGGCCGTAGTTTTGTAATGTTTGATATTGAATCTCTTTGCCAAATGTTTCATAATGGAAGATATCAAATTGGACCCTTGGTCCGTAAGTATGGCTCTTGGCGCTCCAAAGGTGCATATTAGTCGCTTCAGAACTTCTTCTGCAATAGTAATTGAATTAGTATTTTTAAGAGGCGTTGCAATAGAATACTTAGTCAATAGATCTTGCATAGTGAGTATGTACATGTTACCCTCAGACGTTCTCGGAAGTGGGCCCATTATATCGATAGCAACTTTGTCAAAGGCTCGACCAGGTGTGTCGGTCACTACCATGGGTTGCCTTGTTTTTACTCGCGTTAGTTTTTTAAGCTGACATGTTTTACATGATCGTATGAAATCTTGGACCTGAGTCCTCATATTGGGCCATATGTATCTTTCTCGAATTCTATTCAGTGTTTTGGTAACGCCTTTGTGTCCGTTTATCACTGAATTGTGAACGTCGGCAATTATTCTTGATCTTTCCTCTATTGGGGGAATTTGGACTACGCTCGTGCAATAAGTAACTGTGATACGATAATCTTTGAATAGCTCTCTTAGCTTTTTGTCGAAGAAATGCCATGAAACATCACCGAGAGGGTGTGTTTCTCTGACGGAGAAGCTCTTGAGTCCAAGTTCGTCCAATACGGACTTGATGATTCTTAATGCAGTGAGCATTTGTTCCGTGTTTACAGGTGCCGTGGGCCTTTCCTGTATCGGAATCGATATAAGGAAGTGTTTGTCAAGGGTCTTGACATGAGGAGTTTCTGGATGGAGTTCGGCAGGGTTAGGAAGTAATCCTGACGCTTGTAGCTCTTTTGCGCCTTCGCACACTGGCGTGCCTTGGTAGGTTAGAAATACGACCAGATTATCCTTCTGGATCGCTAGAGGCTCCTTAGTGCGATTGATTTTCAGAAATTCGAATCGCGGCGATGCATCAAACATTGGCTCATCCTCTGTGTCGGACGAGGTGTCGGTATCTTCCGACTGGTCATCGTCATCGTCGTCGTGCTCTAAGTCGGCATCGAACGTTTGGTTGTAGGTTGATGGAGGTTCTGCCTCCCCTGACGTGGAAGGTCTCGGAGCTTCGTCTTGTCGCGGTTCTTTTTCCGGTGGTTCCAAGGCTGTTATCGATTCTGTACGCTTCCTCTTCTTTGGGTCAAGCGTGAGCTCCGGACGCGGATTTGGAGGTGTCGGTAGGACACTGGGTGTGTAGAGGACATCTTCGTCGGATGAGGATGTGTTGATAGGTAGTATTTGAGCATTCGGAGGGTTGCGCGATAAGGCATCCGCGTTAAGATTCGTCGTTCCTTGTCGATAGACGATCTCATATTCGTATTCTGCGAGTTTCAGTTTCCATTTCCAAAGGCGAGACGTTGGGTCTTTGATGTTATTCAGCCACACCAGAGGCTTGTGATCAGTGATTATCTTGAACTTCCGTCCGTACAAATATGGTCTGAAATGGTTAATGCTGTAAATGACGGCTAAACACTCCTTTTCTATAGTTGAATATTTCTGTTCGTGTGGGTTGAGAATCCTTGAGGTGTATGCGATGGGTAGATCTTTTCCCAACTCGCCTTGGCTTAATATGCCTCCTATGGCATAACCGGATGCGTCCGTGGTTAATATGAACTCTTTAGTGAAATCTGGAAACTGGAGGATTGGTTCCTTGCACAGGGCACCTCGTAATGTTTCGAAGGCTTTTTGTTGACTTTCTGTCCATACAAAAGGTTTGTTTTTCTTCAGCAGATCGGTCATTGGTTTTGCCGTTTTCGAATAATTATGGATGAAGCGTCGATAATATCCGGAGAGTCCAAGGAATTGTTTAATTTGTTTAGGACTTTTGGGTATTGGAAATTTCTTAACTACGTCCAGCTTCTTAGGATCTGGTCTCACACCTTCTTCGCTTAGAATGTGGCCAAGATATGCGACCTCTTTTCGTAGAAATTCGCATTTGTCGGGTTGGAGTTTGACGTTTCCGTCTTTTAGTCTGTTCATTAACTTTCTGAATTTAATTTGGTGTTCCTGTAGAGATGACGCGTAAATCACAAAGTCATCCATATAGATAAATAGTTCCCAACCTTGTAATCCTGATAAAAGATTATTCATGTGCCTTTGGAATGTCGCCGGGGCGTTCTTCAGACCAAAGGGCATCCTCGTGAATTCAAAATGACCGTAGGGGGTTGAGAATGCTGTCTTAGGTGCGTCCCTTTCTTCCATAGGGATCTGGTGGAAGCCTGATGCTAAGTCCAATACGCTGAAATATTTTGCTCCGCCAACTTGGTCTAAAATCTCCGTGATATTTGGGAGCGGATAGGCGTCGCCTATAGTTTTCTCGTTCAGGTTCCGGAAGTCGATTACGACTCTCCATCGCTTTTTGCCTGATGAGTCTGGCTTCTTGGGTACAATCCAGATCGGGGAATTGTACGGAGACATCGATGGTCTTACTATTCCATCCTTTAATAGTTCTTCAATTTGTCTGTTAATTTCTTCTTTGTGTACTTGAGGGAACCTATATTGTTTGGAATTGATTGGCATATTATCTGTGGTTTCGATTCTATGTGTTACGCCCTTTGCGCATGTAAGTTGTTCTCCGGGGAGATGAAAACAGTCTTGATATTCTCTTACTAGGTTCACCACATGTTTCCTTTCTTCTGAATTTAAGTGATCAAGACGTAGAAGTTCTATTACTTTATCTGGCCTGCTAGGCTCTGTATCCGAGTTTATACGGCTTGCGTTGATTTTTGCTGATTGGACGTCGTCCAAGGTTTGATACGGTATGGATTCGACAACGGGTACCTCTATGGTTTCGTCCTTCGCGGTTAGATTGTAGCACTTAATGTACGCTCGTCCATTGTTATTGGTAACGGCGCATTTTCCAAAAAAGACACCTTTCTTAACGGTGCGTAATTCTATGTACCCCGTTTCCTGATTCGGGTGTACTACGAAGAGATTCACTGGAGTAACGGACCTGTTCTTTAGAGTAATTGTTTTACGAGTGTAGAATGGTATGTTCCATTCGTTCCATTTGACAAGTTTTCTGGCGTAATCTACCTTGGCAGAGTGATTGTGAAGAAATTCAGCTCCTAGGATTCCATCGTGTGGAATATTGAAGTCGTTATCGACTATGTAGAATGGGACTGGATACCCGAGGATGCGGATCAACGCTCGTCCTTGCGTCGGGGCTAACCCATGGCCTATTCCCCTAAGGGATGGGCACTCGCTGGTGTCGAGGTTGAGTGTAGGTTGGAGAGCTGAACGTTTAATTAAATTGATCTCTGCGCCAGAGTCTATCATAAAATGTGCGGTCCGTGTAGTATCAGGCGTGCTAATCTTGATGGAAGGTACTGTGTCGATGTTGGTTTTGTTAATGTTTACAGTTCGAATAAGAGATTTAGCATTCCCTCTTCCTGGAGGAGAGCGTCGTCTTCCTCTTCTTCGGCTTCCGTTTCCTTGGTCGACGGTTTCTCTGGTTTCGGGGACTTCTTGTCTGGTCCCTTCGATACTGTGTATGTTCCGCGATTTGGGTTTGATTGGCCCTGTCCCGCGCGGTTCGGCGACGGGCCGGCCTGGTTTCCCAACTGTTGCGCGTTTCCTTCGTATTCCTTCCTGGCTTGTAGCTTGCGACATTCTTCGATCGTGTGGCCAGGGGTCTTGCAGTATCTGCACTGCTTAGGAGGTGGACCTCGCGTGGTATCTGCGTAGCTAGGTTGCTTGAAATTAGTATTAGGTTCGCCGTAGTATCTGTCGTTACGGCCTGAATTATTTTCATTCGATCTCCTGTAGGAGTTGTTGTTGCGAGGTTGTTCGTTGAATCTTCTGTAATCGTTGCGAGGCTGTTCGCTATATCGGGGCCTGTCTTGGCGAAATCCTCCTGTCCGCGGAGGGTACGGGCGTTGTCTGGAGTCTTGTTCGTAACTCCGGAATTTCGAATTCCTATCGTTGTTAGAATTGTGTGATCGGTGGTAACGCGCTTGTTCGTCCTGGATGTCCGTGTGTAGACGGATTGCCCTTTCTATGGCGTCGTCCAGCGTGTCGTAGCCTTCTATCCGCAAGCGAGTTGCGATTTCGGGCAAGAGTCCTTGCACGAAGGCCTCTGAAGCTTCCTTCTGGATCTCGTATTCTGCGCGCGCGTCCAATGTTCCGTAGCGTTGTTTGTCGCCGTCGGCGATCAGGTCGCGAAGTTCCTGGATTCTGATTGCGAATTCCAGAACGGACTGGTTATGAGATTGAAATGTGCGGCTAAGTTCGCCACGATAATAATTAGCACTACGGAATGGTGAGAATAATTTTCGGATTTTGTCACACAATTGGTTCACCGTGGTGAACGTTGATCGCCCTATTATTCTGTATGCAGGTCCCCTAAGCTTATTTAGAATCGTGCGCACTAATAACGGTTCGTCACTGGCAGGTAGGTAATCACGCGCACGAAAACACGATTCACAAAACGGCACAACACTGTTTCTGTTGCCGTCAAAATTTTGAATGCCGTCAGCGGCTTCCTTCACTCTTTTGTGAATTCCTGCTGTGTGGCTGTCGTTCGACGTATGCGAATTAGCAGGTAAAGGGTCCGCCATCTCTTCCCGACGTGTATTTGTTTCTGAGTCTACGTGTTGAGAGGTTATGTGATGACAGTCTGACGGTCGGGTGCGGAGTTCTCGGACTTCGGATACTAAATTTGCAACCATGGCTTCAAGGCGGTCGTGTTCTTTTATTAATTGGGCTCGTTCTCTTTCAAAGTCTTCGTGTTCTTGGTCAATTAGCGCTTGCCTGTCGTTCAGGCGTTTCTCTAATGCTTGGCGTTCTTGCTCTGTTCGCTGCTCTTGTTCTCGCAGCCTGCGTTCCTTTTGGGCCAACTGTTCGGCCATTGCATGTAATTCTTCCATCGTGGGGTCTGGTGTGCTTCCAGACCTGGTGCTAACTCCTTGATGCTTAGACATTGCTCATAAAAGAATAAATATATATTAGTAAGAAATGGTAGAGTATGGGGTTTAACCCTTTGGAAATTTTGCGGATCCCACCGCTGTCACCAATTTAATCTGTTACGAACCGGTCACCGGAGCGGCTCGGTGGAACGGTTCGGGAAAAGGGGGGAGAATCTCGAGAATTTGGCCGAATTCTGCTTTATCGGCGAAGAGGTTGTCGACAGTTGGTATTACCGACGGCCGGTAACTTGTGTTTTACCGACGGTAGGTAAGTGACCGATGAATGGTAAACCGAGATTACTGTTTTACCGACGGTGGGTAAATGACCGACGGGTGGTAAGCTGAGATGGTAATACTACTAATGTATGATTCTTTATTTTAGGTGGGTCCGCCGGGTCAGCGAGGGGTCTGGCGCACGCTTACACGCACCTACAGACTTCGAGACCCAGTTAGGGCTAGGATATGAGCAGTAAATAGAAAATGAAGAGTGATGTAAACGAAAATCAAAGGTTTATTCTGATTGGTTGTAGAAGTCATACAATTCGGAACACCAATTATAGAGAGGGGCAGGAATGAAATTATTCTGTATATTTTCAGTGTTATTAACAAAGATGTTTAATAGGTCGGTTGGTATCTCTTCGTGGCACGCAACCTTGACTGCTTGGTCCGTATCTATTTCCTCCAGCGGCGATGGAGTACGGAGGTCGTAGTACGGAGAAGGGGAACGAGAATAGAAAGGTGGCGATGATTCGCGCACAATAGGGATCGGAGACGGTATACGAATAAGAGACGGCGGCGACGGGGCGCGAGCAACAGGAGGCGGCGATGGCGATTGTAATATGTTGATCACTTCGACGTCTAGGTCGTTGTCTAGGATGATAGTAGATGCCTCAGACAGAGGAGAGTAGGATGGCTCGCCTGGATTATTGGAGGAACTAGGCAGTTGTTCGGCTAGTTCCGCTTGCAGTTCGCGCAGGCGCTGTCGAAAGGCCAGCCGTGCGCGGTGCTTGGTACCGCAACGTCGTGTCTTCCGGTTGAGACGCTTGACTCTGGTGCGTCCAGAGTGCGATGTTGACTATCAGACCAAGTGGAAAGTGATTGTACACTCTTGATATAAATAAAGGTAGTCTTAAAGAAAAGCCAGTTTACATACCTGTTTCCCGTTCATCCTATTACGAGAGCGTCTCTTTTGTGATCGCTTCCCTGATGGTACTGTCCAACTCGTAGAGTTACAGTCGAGAACTGTCTCGAGAGCGTCCCTTTTGTGGTCGCTTCCCTGGTTTACGCAGCTAAAAGAACGAGAACGAGGTCTTGCAATACTGGCGAATATGAATGTTGAATAATAATAATAAAGTAAACACTTGGTCGTCGTCAAGAAACACCGTGGATATTCCAGTTGTCACAGGATTTGATATACCGTTGAAGTTAATAGAGGATAAAGGAGGAGCACAAGGAAAGACACAATATAATAATAGTAACAATAAATATATTTGAATAAAGATTGATTGGCTTACGTGAATAGCACAAAGGTAACTATATCGAAGAACACTTGAATGAAGAACTTGTATAACTATAACTTTGAAGCGCGATGTACACTCGATGAATGCCGAAGTCGTACTGTGACTTGCGTAGCGCGATGTAGACTCGTTGAATGCTGTGGTCAGACTGTGTCGAGAGGGTCCGCGGGCCCTCTATTTGTATTGACAGAATATCGTTATCGTCACGTACGCGGTGCTGGGTTTCGGTCAGCGTTCCGCTTATCGCTTATCTCCAGACGCTAGGTCAGCATCCGGTCGGTATTAATGTTGCTAATACCGCTGACCATGCGTGAGAACGATTAACGGTTTCTTTTAGAGGTTCTCCATTCGCAGTGGTGCTCAAATTAATTACTTAAGGTAATCCGATTTATGTCGGAAGCGAATATACGTATATATATGTATATATGAAGCAGTAATAAATGATTGGTAGCTATTAACTTGGATAATAGAACATAAGTATATGAAATATATATGTATGTATACGTATATGGTAATCAACGGTCGGTAAGTGACCCTCGGTGGTCAGTTATCGACGGTTGGCAATATATCGATGAATTTCAGGTTATAACTAATGACAATCGACGTAGGTTAAAGGTAAGTATAGTAATAATAATATTAAGTATTGTTTTTATGCGGTGTCGGTAACTTATCGACTATAGGTAATCGGTCGCACATGAGAGGTCGGTAATTTGGTCGGTAATATACCGACTGATGGTAACTCATCGACTGATGGTAACTTATCGATTGATGGCAACTTACCGGCCGATGGTATTTTACCATCGGTTGGTAAGGTTAGAATTCTATTGAAGGTAAATTTTATGTGGATAACTTATCGACTGGTGGTAAGTTGATAACTTACCATTGGTCGGTAAAGGTAGAAATTGAGTTTATCGATAGGAGGTAATTTACTGAGTCTGTAATTTATCGACTGGTGATAAGAGGTATCAGGTTACCGACTATCGGTAACTTATCGTTGGTAAGTGCAAAACTATCGGGAAGTTAGCGCGAAAAAATATGTGTGCGCAGGGTAAGAGGCCGAAATGTTACAAAAAGCAGCGTTTTGGTGCACGAAACGCACGTTTAGCGTCAAAACTGTGCAAAAGCAGCGTTTTGGGGCACGAAACGCACGTTTCGTTGCAAAAGCAGCGTTTTGGTGCACGAAACGCACGTTTTGCGTCAAAACTGTGCAAAAGCAGCGTTTTGGTGCACGAAACGCACGTTTTGCGTCAAAACTGTGCAAAAGCAGCGTTTTGGGGCACGAAACGCACGTTTAGCGTCAAAACTGTGCAAAAGCAGCGTTTTGGTGCACGAAACGCACGTTTAGCGTCAAAACTGTGCAAAACAGCGTTTCGGGGCACGAAACGCACGTTTTGCGTCAAAACTGTGCAAAAGCAGCGTTTTGGTGCACGAAACGCACGTTTAGCGTCAAAACTGTGCAAAAGCAGCGTTTTGGGGCACGAAACGCACGTTTCGTTGCAAAAGCAGCGTTTTGGTGCACGAAACGCACGTTTTGCGTCAAAACTGTGCAAAAGCAGCGTTTTGGTGCACGAAACGCACGTTTTGCGTCAAAACTGTGCAAAAGCAGCGTTTTGGGGCACGAAACGCACGTTTTGCGTCAAAACTGTGCAAAAGCAGCGTTTTGGTGCACGAAACGCACGTTTTGCGTCAAAACTGTGCAAAAGCAGCGTTTTGGGGCACGAAACGCACGTTTTGCGTCAAAACTGTGCAAAACAGCGTTTTGGGGCACGAAACGCACGTTTTGCGTCAAAACTGTGCAAAACAGCGTTTTGGGGCACGAAACGCACGTTTTGCGTCAAAACTGTGCAAAAGCAGCGTTTTGGTGCACGAAACGCACGTTTTGCGTCAAAACTGGGCAAAAGCAGCGTTTTGGGGCACGAAACGCACGTTTCGTTGCAAAAGCAGCGTTTTGGTGCACGAAACGCACGTTTAGCGTCAAAACTGCGCAAAAGCAGCGTTTTGGTGCACGAAACGCACGTTTAGCGTCAAAACTGTGCAAAACCAGCGTTTTGGGGCACGAAACGCACGTTTTGCGTCAAAACTGTGCAAAACCAGCGTTTTGGGGCACGAAACGCACGTTTTGCGTCAAAACTGTGCAAAAGTGTAACATTTCGGCCTCTTACCCTGCGCACACATATTTTTTCGCGCTAACTTCCCGATAGTTTTGCACTTACCAGCGATAAGTTACCGATAGTCGGTAACCTGATACCTCTTATCACCAGTCGATAAATTACCGACCCAGTAAATTACCTCCTATCGATAAACTCAATTTCTACCTTTACCGACCGATGATAAGTTATCAACTTACCACCAGTCGATAAGTTACCCACTTAAAATTTACCTACAATAGAATCCTAACCTTACCAACCGATGGTAAAATACCATCGGCCGGTAAGTTGCCATCAATCGATAAGTTACCATCAGTCGATGAGTTACCATCAGTCGGTATATTACCAACCAAATTACCGACCTCTCATGTGCGAGTGATTACCTATAGTCGATAAGTTACCGACACCGCATAAAGACAATACTTAATATTAATATTATTATACTTACCTTTAACCTACGTCGATTGTCATTAGTTATAACCTGAAATTCATCGATATATTGCCAACCGTCGATAACTGACCACCGAGGGTCACTTACCGACCGTTGATTATCATATACGTATACATACATATATACTTCATATACTTATGTTCTATTACCCAAGTTAATATCTACCAATCATTTATTACTGCTTCATATATACATATATATACGTATATCCGCTTCCGACATAAATCGGATTACCTTAAGCAATTAATTTGAGCACCACTGCGAATGGAGAACCTCTAAAAGAAACCGTTAATTATTCTCACGCATGGTCAGCGGTATTAACAACATTAATACCGACCGGATGCTGACCTAGCGTCTGGAGATAAGCGATAAGCGGAACGCTGACCGAAACCCAGCACCGCGTACGTGACGATAACGATATTCTGTTAATACAAATAGAGGGCCCGCGGACCCTCTCGACACAGTCTGACTTCAGCATCCATCGAGTCTACGTCGCGTTACTCAAGTCACAGTCTGACTTCAGCAACCAACCTGTGCACATCGCGCTACGCAAGTCACAGTCCGTCTACAGTATTCATCGAGTCTACATCGCGCTTCAAAGTTATAGTTATACAAGTTCTTCATTCAAGTGTTCTTCGACATATTTACTTTGTGCTATTCACGTAAGCTAACCAACCTTAATTCAAATATATTTATTGTTACTTTTATTATATTGTGTCTTTCCTTGTGCTCCTCCTTTATTCTCCGTTTACTTCAACGTTATATTAAATTCTGTGACAACTGGAATATCACGGTGCTTCTTGACGACGACCAAGTGTTTACTTTATTATTATTATTCATCATTTATATTCGCCAGTATTGCAAGACTTCGTTCTCGTTCTTTTAGTTGCGTAAACCTGGGAAGCGACCACAATAGGGACGCTCTCGAGATAGTTCTCCGCTGTAACTCTACGAGTTTGACAGCACCATCAGGGAAGCGATCACAATAGAGACGCTCTCGTAATAGGATGAACGAGAAACAAGTATGTAAACTGGTTTTTCTTTAAGAATATCTTTATTTCTATCAAGAGTGTACAATCACTTCTCACTTGGTCCGACAGTCAACATCGCACTTCGATTTTCGTTCACGTCGCTCTTCAATTTCTATAAACCGCTCATATCCTAGCCCTAACTGGGTCTCGAAGTCTGTAGGTGCGTGTAAGCGTGCGCCAGACCCCTCGCTGACCCGGCGGACCCACCTAAAATAAAGAATCATACATTAGTAATATTACCATCTCAGCTTACCACCCGTCGGTCACTTACCCACCGTCGGTGAAACAGTAATCTCGGTTTACCATTCATCGGTCACTTACCTACCGTCGGTAAAACACAAGTTACCGGCCGTCGGTAATACCAACTGTCGATAACCTCTTCGCCGATAAAGCAGAATTCGGCCAAATTCTCGAGATTCTCCCTCCTTTTCCCGGACCGTTCCACCGAGCCGCTCCGGTGACCGGTTCGTAACAGATTAAATTTGGTGACAGCGGTGGGATCCGCAAAATTTCCAAAGGGTTAAACCCCATAATCTACCATTTCTTACTAATATATTTATTCTTTTATGAGCAATGTCTAAGCATCAAGGAGTTAGCACCAGGTCTGGAAGCACACCAGACCCCACGATGGAAGAATTACATGCAATGGCCGAACAGTTGGCCCAAAAGGAACGCAGGCTGCGAGAACAAGAGCAGCGAACAGAGCAAGAACGCCAAGCATTAGAGAAACGCCTGAACGACAGGCAAGCGCTAATCGACCAAGAACACGAAGACTTTGAAAGAGAACGAGCCCAATTAATAAAAGAACACGACCGCCTTGAAGCCATGGTTGCAAACTTAGTATCAGAGGTCCGAGAACTCCGCACCCGACCGTCAGACTGTCATCACATAACCTCTCAACACGTAGACTCAGAAACAAATACACGTCGGGAAGAGATGGCGGACCCTTTACCTGCCAATTCGCATACGTCAAACGACAGCCACACAGCAGGAATCCACAAGAGAGTGAAAGAAGCCGCTGACGGCATTCAGAATTTTGACGGCAACCGAAACAGTGTTGTGCCGTTTTGTGAATCGTGTTTCCGTGCGCGTGATTACCTACCTGCCAGTGATGAACCATTGTTAGTGCGCACGATTCTAAATAAGCTTAGGGGACCTGCATACAGAATAATAGGGCGATCAACGTTCACCACGGTGAACCAATTGTGTGACAAAATCCGGAAATTATTCTCACCATTCCGTAGTGCTAATTATTATCGTGGCGAACTCAGCCGCACATTTCAAACTCACAACCAATCGGTTCTGGAATTCGCCATCAGAATCCAGGAGCTTCGCGATCTGATCGCCGACGGCGACAAACAACGCTACGGAACATTAGACGCGCGCGCAGAATACGAGATCCAGAAGGAAGCTTCAGAGGCCTTCGTGCAAGGACTCTTGCCCGAAATCGCAACTCGCTTGCGGATAGAAGGCTACGACACGCTGGACGACGCCATAGAAAGGGCAATCCGTCTACACACAGACATCCAGGACGAACAAGCGCGTTACCACCGATCACACAATTCCAACAACGATAGGAATTCGAAATTCCGGAGTTACGAACAAGACTCCAGACAACGCCCGTACCCTCCAAGGACAGGAGGATTTCGCCAAGACAGGCCCCGATATAGCGAACAGCCTCGCAACGATTACAGAAGATTCAACGAACAACCTCGCAACAACAACTCCTACAGGAGATCGAATGAAAATAATTCAGGCCGTAACGACAGATACTACGGCGAACCTAATACTAATTTCAAGCAACCTAGCTACGCAGATACCACGCGAGGTCCACCTCCTAAGCAGTGCAGATACTGCAAGACCCCTGGCCACACGATCGAAGAATGTCGCAAACTACAAGCCAGGAAAGAATACGAAAGAAACGCGCAACAGTTGGGAAACCAGGCCGGCCCGTCGCCGAACCGCGCGGGACAGGGCCAATCAAACCCAAATCGCGGAACATACACAGTATCGAAGGGACCAGACAAGAAGTCCTCGAAACCAGAGAAACCGTCGACCAAGGAAACGGAAGCCGAAGAAGAGGAAGACGACGCTCTCCTCCAGGAAGAGGGAATGCTAAACCCCTTATTCGAACTGTAAACATTAACAAAACCAACATCGACACGGTACCTTCCATCAAGATAAGCACGCCTGATACTACACGGACCGCACATTTTATGATAGACTCTGGCGCAGAGATCAATTTAATTAAACGTTCAGCTCTTCAACCTACACTCAACCTCGACACCAGCGAGTGCCCATCCCTTAGGGGAATAGGCCATGGGTTAGCCCCGACGCAAGGACGAGTGTTGATCCGCATCCTCGGGTATCCAGTCCCATTCTACATAGTCGATAACGACTTCAATATTCCACACGATGGAATCCTAGGAGCTGAATTTCTTCACAATCATTCTGCCAGGGTAGATTACGCCAGAAAACTTGTCAAATGGAACGAATGGAACATACCATTCTACACTCGTAAAACAATTACTCTAAAGAACAGGTCCGTTACTCCAGTGAATCTCTTCGTAGTACACCCGAATCAGGAAACGGGGTACATAGAATTACACACCGTTAAGAAAGGTGTCTTTTTTGGAAAATGCGCCGTTACCAATAACAATGGACGAGCGTACATTAAGTGCTACAATCTAACCGCGAAGGACGAAACCATAGAGGTACCCGTTGTCGAATCCATACCGTATCAAACCTTGGACGACGTCCAATCAGCAAAAATCAACGCAAGCCGTATAAACTCGGATACAGAGCCTAGCAGGCCAGATAAAGTAATAGAACTCCTACGTCTCGATCACTTAAATTCAGAAGAAAGGAAACATGTGGTGAACCTAGTAAGAGAATATCAAGACTGTTTTCATCTCCCCGGAGAACAACTTACATGCGCAAAGGGCGTAACACATAGAATCGAAACCACGGATAATATGCCAATCAATTCCAAACAATACAGGTTCCCCCAAGTACACAAGGAAGAAATTAACAGACAAATTGAAGAATTATTAAAGGATGGAATAGTAAGACCATCAATGTCTCCGTACAATTCCCCGATCTGGATTGTACCCAAGAAGCCAGACTCATCAGGCAAAAAGCGTTGGAGAGTCGTAATCGATTTCAGGAACCTGAACGAGAAAACTATAGGCGACGCCTATCCGCTCCCAAATATCACGGAGATTCTAGACCAAGTTGGCGGAGCAAAATATTTCAGCGTATTGGACTTAGCATCAGGCTTCCACCAGATCCCTATGGAAGAAAGGGACGCACCTAAGACAGCATTCTCAACCCCCTACGGTCATTTTGAATTCACAAGGATGCCCTTTGGTCTGAAGAACGCCCCGGCGACATTCCAAAGGCACATGAATAATCTTTTATCAGGATTACAAGGTTGGGAACTATTTATCTATATGGATGACTTTGTGATTTACGCGTCATCTCTACAAGAACACCAAATTAAATTCAGGAAGTTAATGAACAGACTAAAGGACGGAAACGTCAAACTCCAACCTGATAAATGCGAATTTCTACGAAAAGAGGTCGCATATCTTGGCCACATTCTAAGCGAAGAAGGTGTGAGACCAGATCCTAAGAAGCTGGACGTAGTTAAGAAATTTCCAATACCCAAAAGTCCTAAACAAATTAAACAATTCCTTGGACTCTCCGGATATTATCGACGCTTCATCCATAATTATTCGAAAACGGCAAAACCAATGACCGATCTGCTGAAGAAAAACAAACCTTTTGTTTGGACGGAAAGTCAACAAAAGGCCTTCGAAACATTACGAGATGCCCTGTGCAAGGAACCAATCCTCCAGTTTCCAGATTTCACTAAAGAGTTCATATTAACCACGGACGCATCCGGTTATGCCATAGGAGGCATATTAAGCCAAGGCGAGTTGGGAAAAGATCTACCCATCGCATACACCTCAAGGATTCTCAACCCACACGAACAGAAATATTCAACTATAGAAAAGGAGTGTTTAGCCGTCATTTACAGCATTAACCATTTCAGACCATATTTATACGGACGGAAGTTCAAGATAATCACTGATCACAAGCCTCTGGTGTGGCTGAATAACATCAAAGACCCAACGTCTCGCCTTTGGAAATGGAAACTGAAACTCGCAGAATACGAATATGAGATCGTCTATCGACAAGGAACGACGAATCTTAACGCGGATGCCTTATCGCGCAACCCTCCGAATCCTCAAATACTACCTATCAACACATCCTCATCCGACGAAGATGTCCTCTACACACCCAGTGTCCTACCGACACCTCCAAATCCGCGTCCGGAGCTCACGCTTGACCCAAAGAAGAGGAAGCGTACAGAATCGATAACAGCCTTGGAACCACCGGAAAAAGAACCGCGACAAGACGAAGCTCCGAGACCTTCCACGTCAGGGGAGGCAGAACCTCCCTCAACCTACAACCAAACGTTCGATGCCGACTTAGAGCACAACGACGATGACGATGACCAGTCGGAAGATACCGACACCTCGTCCGACACAGAGGATGAGCCAATGTTTGATGCACCGCCGCGATTCGAATTTCTGAAAATCAATCGCACTAAGGAGCCTCTAGCGATCCAGAAGGATAACCTGGTCGTATTCCTAACCTACCAAGGCACGCCAGTGTGCGAAGGCGCAAAAGAGCTACAAGCGTCAGGATTACTTCCTAACCCTGCCGAACTCCATCCAGAAACTCCTAACGTCAAGACCCTTGACAAGCATTTCCTTATATCAATCCCGATACAGGAAAGGCCCACGGCACCTGTAAACACGGAACAAATGCTCACTGCATTAAGAATCATCAAGTCCGTATTGGACGAACTTGGACTCAAGAGCTTCTCCGTCAGAGAAACACACCCTCTCGGTGATGTTTCATGGCATTTCTTCGACAAAAAGCTAAGAGAGCTATTGAAAGATTATCGTATCACAGTTACTTATTGCACGAGCGTAGTCCAAATTCCCCCAATAGAGGAAAGATCAAGAATAATTGCCGACGTTCACAATTCAGTGATAAACGGACACAAAGGTGTTACCAAAACACTGAATAGAATTCGAGAAAGATACATATGGCCCAATATGAGGACTCAGGTCCAAGATTTCATACGATCATGTAAAACATGTCAGCTTAAAAAACTAACGCGAGTAAAAACAAGGCAACCCATGGTAGTGACCGACACACCTGGTCGAGCCTTTGACAAAGTTGCTATCGATATAATGGGCCCACTTCCGAGAACGTCTGAGGGTAACATGTACATACTCACTATGCAAGATCTATTGACTAAGTATTCTATTGCAACGCCTCTTAACAATACTAATTCAATTACTATCGCAGAAGAAGTTCTGAAGCGACTAATATGCACCTTTGGAGCGCCAAGAGCCATACTTACGGACCAAGGGTCCAATTTGATATCTTCCATTATGAAACATTTGGCAAAGAGATTCAATATCAAACATTACAAAACTACGGCCTATCGGCCCCAATCGAACGGCTCTCTCGAAAGGTCGCATCACGTCCTATCAGAATACCTAAAGATTCAAACCGACAAAGGCAAAGAATGGGATACCTGGTTAGATCTCGCGATGTTGTCTTATAATACTAGTATCCACGAAGGTACTCATTACACGCCGCACGAATTAGTATTCGGTAAAACAGCGCGCATTCCTAGCTCAGAACCGGAGCTAGGTAATCAGATAGAGATAACGTACTTCGAATATTTAAATAATCTGTTTGATACTTTAAACGAGATCCAGGACAGAGCACGCCAGAACTTGATACTAGCCAAACAGAGATCAAAGAGATATTACGATGCCAGATTGAATGTTCAAGAATTTCAAGTAGGTGATTGGGTCTATATATTAAAGGAACCCACCACCAAATTAGATAACCAGTATCATGGCCCGTATCAGGTCCTGGAAGTCCTGCCATTATATAACCTTAGAATAAGAATTAAAGATAAGGATAAAATAATCCATGCGAACAAATGTAAACTAGCCAAATAAGTTCCTTTCCAACAGGATGCACCCTCGCTTCGCAGTCATCCTGCCTCTTCTACTACGCATCGCAGAGGGTCTCATCGGTTACGACTGTGGAGGACCCACGATGAACCATACAACCGTTTCACTCCTCGACCTGGAGGAATGCCGTCCCCCAGGACCAAAGATCAGCACCACCACTACCTACATACAGCTCCTACAGATAGCCGAGTACGATTATACGCCCACCATCCAATGCCAAATCAACATCCGAAGGATAGTAAACTATTGCGGAATGCATTCGCATCTGTCAGCCGTCCAAAACGGACTCGCTGAATACTTACACGAAACAAGTCACGAAGCCTGCCGCCGCCTACACGAGGAAGGAATATTGTCACTAGGCACAGCCGTCATCACTGGAGTTTCGCCTAATACCACTACATATCGCTCGATAACATTAGCCGGTTCCGTAGGACCAGACGGAACCTGCTCCGGAACAACATACTCCGACCCGTACGGTACGTGGTCAAACGTATTCGTACAAGCAACGCTCGACATCAAGCTCAAAAGCCAGATGGCTCGAGTCAAAATCAACTCTGGAAAAATCATTCTACCCTCCGGAACGACTTGCGAAGTCTCTCGGATGTCCTGCATCGACTCCGACGCAGGATACACCTTTTGGAATCTGATACCGACCGACAGTTGCGAACTACGGTCCTACGATGTGTTGTACGAGGGACCTGCCGACAAGACCCAAGAAGAATCTGCAACCGTCCAATATCCTACCATCTACAGCCTCACGACGAGCGAGGTCACTTTCGCCTTGACAAAGACAGGAGACCACCACAAATGCGGTTACTCCATTGTCACCACCGAACACCCAAGGCTTTTCATCATTGAGACGCGTGCCGGCAGCCCCGTCATTCAAAGGAAACCGATCCCGATTGACAATCTGGACATATTTACGTATATCAACTCTAAATTTATCTACGTGGAAAAACACATCCGTAGTCAACTGACGTCACTCTACCACAACATCATCTTACAAAAGTGTGAAGCGGAAAAACAAATTCTCCGCAACGCTCTCTCGCTAGTAACGCTAGTTCCCGAAGAATTCGCTTATATAGTCACCAAGCAGCCAGGTTACATCGCTGTTAATTCTGGAGAAGTTATACACATACTGCAATGCATACCTTTAGTCGTAAAGGTCAGAAAGACCGAAGATTGCTTCAACGAACTCCCAGTGACCCACAACAACCAGAGCTACTTTCTTACACCTAAGACGCGAATTTTGACGAGATTCGGCACTAAGAAACAGTGCAATCCACTCCTACCTACGATCTATAAGGTAGACAATCAATGGATAAAGCTTACGCCTGCAGTGACGATAGCCGACACACCACAGAAGACAAAGCCAATATCACAACTGAATTGGCAATACCTCACTCCTACCTCATTGGCGACCAGCGGACTCTACTCCCAGGCAGAACTCGACGGGTTAAGGGACCACATTATGTTCCCTGCAGAGAAACCAGCCGTTGTTAATGAGATAGCCAGAAACGCAGCAACCTCCGGACAAACGAACTCTGTATCGTTCGCCGGATTTCTGGACGAACACGCATTGGAAACAATCGCAAAATCCACCATCAACAAGTGGTGGAACGGATTCATAGAGTTCGGCTCTATCAGCGCCGCTCTATTAGCAATCTTCCTTATCATAAGAATCATCAAGGGCATAATCAGTATTCTTATAAATGGCTACACGCTTCATTCCGTCTACGGCTGTGGACTACATGTGATTGGAGCATTCTGTTCATCGATTACTCACCTGCTGATCCATCTAAAACGTGAGTCTAAATCCACGGCAGACTCACCCTCCGACGACCCAGAAGCTGATCCTGGACTCGCCGGACCATCATCCAAATCAACCCGACTCCAAACTCTTAGAGACTACTGCAAGGAGTGAAGTGAAACGTGCGATTCAAAAGACACTAGTGAAACCAAGACATTGTTCACGTAACACAAAATAAATTTTGGACGTTTAGCCCAAAATTTATTTCACCAAGGGGGGAGGTGTAACATTTCGGCCTCTTACCCTGCGCACACATATTTTTTCGCGCTAACTTCCCGATAGTTTTGCACTTACCAGCGATAAGTTACCGATAGTCGGTAACCTGATACCTCTTATCACCAGTCGATAAATTACCGACCCAGTAAATTACCTCCTATCGATAAACTCAATTTCTACCTTTACCGACCGATGATAAGTTATCAACTTACCACCAGTCGATAAGTTACCCACTTAAAATTTACCTACAATAGAATCCTAACCTTACCAACCGATGGTAAAATACCATCGGCCGGTAAGTTGCCATCAATCGATAAGTTACCATCAGTCGATGAGTTACCATCAGTCGGTATATTACCAACCAAATTACCGACCTCTCATGTGCGAGTGATTACCTATAGTCGATAAGTTACCGACACCGCATAAAGACAATACTTAATATTAATATTATTATACTTACCTTTAACCTACGTCGATTGTCATTAGTTATAACCTGAAATTCATCGATATATTGCCAACCGTCGATAACTGACCACCGAGGGTCACTTACCGACCGTTGATTATCATATACGTATACATACATATATACTTCATATACTTATGTTCTATTACCCAAGTTAATATCTACCAATCATTTATTACTGCTTCATATATACATATATATACGTATATCCGCTTCCGACATAAATCGGATTACCTTAAGCAATTAATTTGAGCACCACTGCGAATGGAGAACCTCTAAAAGAAACCGTTAATTATTCTCACGCATGGTCAGCGGTATTAACAACATTAATACCGACCGGATGCTGACCTAGCGTCTGGAGATAAGCGATAAGCGGAACGCTGACCGAAACCCAGCACCGCGTACGTGACGATAACGATATTCTGTTAATACAAATAGAGGGCCCGCGGACCCTCTCGACACAGTCTGACTTCAGCATCCATCGAGTCTACGTCGCGTTACTCAAGTCACAGTCTGACTTCAGCAACCAACCTGTGCACATCGCGCTACGCAAGTCACAGTCCGTCTACAGTATTCATCGAGTCTACATCGCGCTTCAAAGTTATAGTTATACAAGTTCTTCATTCAAGTGTTCTTCGACATATTTACTTTGTGCTATTCACGTAAGCTAACCAACCTTAATTCAAATATATTTATTGTTACTTTTATTATATTGTGTCTTTCCTTGTGCTCCTCCTTTATTCTCCGTTTACTTCAACGTTATATTAAATTCTGTGACAACTGGAATATCACGGTGCTTCTTGACGACGACCAAGTGTTTACTTTATTATTATTATTCATCATTTATATTCGCCAGTATTGCAAGACTTCGTTCTCGTTCTTTTAGTTGCGTAAACCTGGGAAGCGACCACAATAGGGACGCTCTCGAGATAGTTCTCCGCTGTAACTCTACGAGTTTGACAGCACCATCAGGGAAGCGATCACAATAGAGACGCTCTCGTAATAGGATGAACGAGAAACAAGTATGTAAACTGGTTTTTCTTTAAGAATATCTTTATTTCTATCAAGAGTGTACAATCACTTCTCACTTGGTCCGACAGTCAACATCGCACTTCGATTTTCGTTCACGTCGCTCTTCAATTTCTATAAACCGCTCATATCCTAGCCCTAACTGGGTCTCGAAGTCTGTAGGTGCGTGTAAGCGTGCGCCAGACCCCTCGCTGACCCGGCGGACCCACCTAAAATAAAGAATCATACATTAGTAATATTACCATCTCAGCTTACCACCCGTCGGTCACTTACCCACCGTCGGTGAAACAGTAATCTCGGTTTACCATTCATCGGTCACTTACCTACCGTCGGTAAAACACAAGTTACCGGCCGTCGGTAATACCAACTGTCGATAACCTCTTCGCCGATAAAGCAGAATTCGGCCAAATTCTCGAGATTCTCCCTCCTTTTCCCGGACCGTTCCACCGAGCCGCTCCGGTGACCGGTTCGTAACAAAAGCAGCGTTTTGGTGCACGAAACGCACGTTTAGCGTCAAAACTGTGCAAAACAGCGTTTTGGGGCACGAAACGCACGTTTTGCGTCAAAACTGTGCAAAAGCAGCGTTTTGGGGCACGAAACGCACGTTTTGCGTCAAAATTGTGCAAAACAGCGTTTTGGTGCACGAAACGCACGTTTAGCGTCAAAACTGTGCAAAAGCAGCGTTTTGGTGCACGAAACGCACGTTTTGCGTCAAAACTGTGCAAGAGCAGCGTTTTGGTGCACGAAACGCACGCTTAGCGTCAAAACTGTGCAAAAGCAGCGTTTTCGTGCACGAAACGCACGTTTTGCGTCATAACTGTGCAAAAGCAGCGTTTTGGGGCACGAAACGCACGTTTTGCGTCAAAACTGTGCAAAACTGCGTTTTGGGGCACGAAACGAACGTTTTGCGTTAAAACTGAGCAAAAGCAGCGTTTTGGTGCACGAAACGCACGTTTAGCTTCAAAACTGTGCAAAAGCAGCGTTTTGGTGCACGAAACGCACGTTTAGCGTCAAAACTGTGCAAAACAGCGTTTTGGGGCACGAAACGCACGTTTTGCGTCAAAACTGTGCAAAAGCAGCGTTTTGGTGCACGAAACGCACGTTTAGCGTCAAAACTGTGCAAAAGCAGCGTTTTGGGGCACGAAACGCACGTTTCGTTGCAAAAGCAGCGTTTTGGTGCACGAAACGCACGTTTTGCGTCAAAACTGTGCAAAAGCAGCGTTTTGGTGCACGAAACGCACGTTTTGCGTCAAAACTGTGCAAAAGCAGCGTTTTGGGGCACGAAACGCACGTTTTGCGTCAAAACTGTGCAAAAGCAGCGTTTTGGTGCACGAAACGCACGTTTTGCGTCAAAACTGTGCAAAAGCAGCGTTTTGGGGCACGAAACGCACGTTTAGCGTCAAAACTGTGCAAAAGCAGCGTTTTGGTGCACGAAACGCACGTTTAGCGTCAAAACTGTGCAAAACAGCGTTTCGGGGCACGAAACGCACGTTTAGCGTCAAAACTGTGCAAAAGCAGCGTTTTGGGGCACGAAACGCACGTTTTGCGTCAAAACTGTGCAAAACAGCGTTTTGGGGCACGAAACGCAGGTTTTGCGTTAAAACTGTGCAAAAGCAGCGTTTTGGGGCACGAAACGCACGTTTCGTTGCAAAAGCAGCGTTTTGGTGCACGAAACGCACGTTTAGCGTCAAAACTGTGCAAAAGCAGCGTTTTGGTGCATGAAACGCACGTTTTGCGTCAAAACTGTGCAAAACAGCGTTTTGGGTCACGAAACGCACGTTTTGCGTCAAAACTGTGCAAAAGCAGCGTTTTGGTGCACGAAACGCACGTTTTGCGTCAAAACTGTGCAAAAGCAGCGTTTTGGTGCACGAAACGCACGTTTTGCGTTAAAACTGTGCAAAACAGCGTTTTGGGGCACGAAACGCACGTTTTGAGTCAAAACTGTGCAAGACAGCGTTTTGGGGCACGAAACGCACGTTTTGCGTTAAAACTGTGCAAAAGCAGCGTTTTGGTGCACGAAACGCACGTTTTACGTCAAAACTGTGCAAAAGCAGCGTTTTGGAGCACGAAACGCACGTTTCGTTGCAAAAGCAGCGTTTTGGGGCACGAAACGCACGTTTTGCGTCAAAACTGTGCAAAAGCAGCGTTTTGGGGCACGAAACGCACGTTTTGCGTCAAAACTGTGCAAAAGCAGCGTTTTGGGGCACGAAACGCACGTTTTGCGTCGAAACTGTGCAAAAGCAGCGTTTTGGGGCACGAAACGCATGTTTTGCGTCAAAACTGTGCAAAAGCAGCGTTTTGGTGCACGAAACTTACGTTTTGCGTTAAAACTGTGCAAAACAGCGTTTTGGGGCACGAAACGCACGTTTTGCGTCAAAACTGTGCAAAACAGCGTCTTGGGGCACGAAACGCACGTTTTGCGTCAAAACTGTGCAAAAGCAGCGTTTTGGTGCACGAAACGCACGTTTTGCGTCAAAACTGTGCAAAAGCAGCGTTTTGGGGCACGAAACGAACGTTTCGTTGCAAAAGCAGCGTTTTGGTGCACGAAACGCACGTTTAGCGTCAAAACTGTGCAAAAGCAGCGTTTTGGTGCACGAAACGCACGTTTTGCGTCAAAACTGTGCAAAAGCAGCGTTTTGGGGCACGAAACGCACGTTTTGCGTCAAAACTGTGCAAAAGCAGCGTTTTGGTGCACGAAACGCACGCTTAGCGTCAAAACTGTGCAAAAGCAGCGTTTTCGTGCACGAAACGCACGTTTTGCGTCAAAACTGTGCAAAAGCAGCGTTTTGGGGCACGAAACGCACGTTTTGCGTCAAAACTGTGCAAAACTGCGTTTTGGGGCACGAAACGAACGTTTTGCGTTAAAACTGAGCAAAAGCAGCGTTTTGGTGCACGAAACGCACGTTTAGCGTCAAAACTGTGCAAAAGCAGCGTTTTGGTGCACGAAACGCACGTTTAGCGTCAAAATTGTGCAAAACAGCGTTTTGGTGCACGAAACGCACGTTTAGCGTCAAAACTGTGCAAGAGCAGCGTTTTGGTGCACGAAACGCACGTTCAGCGTAAAAACTGTGCAAAACAGCGTTTTGGGGCACGAAACGCACGTTTTGCGTCAAAACTGTGCAAAAGCAGCGTTTTGGGGCACGAAACGCATGTTTTGCGTCAAAACTGTGCAAAAGCAGCGTTTTGGTGCACGAAACGCACGTTTTGCGTTAAAACTGTGCAAAACAGCGTTTTGGGGCACGAAACGCACGTTTTGCGTCAAAACTGTGCAAAACAGCGTCTTGGGGCACGAAACGCACGTTTTGCGTCAAAACTGTGCAAAAGCAGCGTTTTGGTGCACGAAACGCACGTTTTGCGTCAAAACTGTGCAAAAGCAGCGTTTTGGGGCACGAAACGCACGTTTCGTTGCAAAAGCAGCGTTTTGGTGCACGAAACGCACGTTTAGCGTCAAAACTGTGCAAAAGCAGCGTTTTGGTGCACGAAACGCACGTTTTGCGTCAAAACTGTGCAAAAGCAGCGTTTTGGTGCACGAAACGCACGTTTAGCGTCAAAACTGTGCAAAAGCAGCGTTTTGGGGCACGAAACGAACGTTTCGTTGCAAAAGCAGCGTTTTGGTGCACGAAACGCACGTTTAGCGTCAAAACTGTGCAAAAGCAGCGTTTTGGTGCACGAAACGCACGTTTTGCGTCAAAACTGGGCAAAAGCAGCGTTTTGGAGCACGAAACGCACGTTTCGTTGCAAAAGCAGCGTTTTGGTGCACGAAACGCACGTTTAGCGTCAAAACTGTGCAAAAGCAGCGTTTTGGGGCACGAAACGCACGTTTTGCGTCAAAACTGTGCAAAAGCAGCGTTTTGGTGCACGAAACGCACGTTTTGCGTCAAAACTGTGCAAAAGCAGCGTTTTGGGGCACGAAACGCACGTTTTGCGTCAAAACTGTGCAAAAGCAGCGTTTTGGTGCACGAAACGCACGCTTAGCGTCAAAACTGTGCAAAAGCAGCGTTTTCGTGCACGAAACGCACGTTTTGCGTCAAAACTGTGCAAAAGCAGCGTTTTGGGGCACGAAACGCACGTTTTGCGTCAAAACTGTGCAAAACTGCGTTTTGGGGCACGAAACGAACGTTTTGCGTTAAAACTGAGCAAAAGCAGCGTTTTGGTGCACGAAACGCACGTTTAGCGTCAAAACTGTGCAAAAGCAGCGTTTTGGTGCACGAAACGCACGTTTAGCGTCAAAATTGTGCAAAACAGCGTTTTGGTGCACGAAACGCACGTTTAGCGTCAAAACTGTGCAAGAGCAGCGTTTTGGTGCACGAAACGCACGTTCAGCGTAAAAACTGTGCAAAACAGCGTTTTGGGGCACGAAACGCACGTTTTGCGTCAAAACTGTGCAAAAGCAGCGTTTTGGGGCACGAAACGCATGTTTTGCGTCAAAACTGTGCAAAAGCAGCGTTTTGGTGCACGAAACGCACGTTTTGCGTTAAAACTGTGCAAAACAGCGTTTTGGGGCACGAAACGCACGTTTTGCGTCAAAACTGTGCAAAACAGCGTCTTGGGGCACGAAACGCACGTTTTGCGTCAAAACTGTGCAAAAGCAGCGTTTTGGTGCACGAAACGCACGTTTTGCGTCAAAACTGTGCAAAAGCAGCGTTTTGGGGCACGAAACGCACGTTTCGTTGCAAAAGCAGCGTTTTGGTGCACGAAACGCACGTTTAGCGTCAAAACTGTGCAAAAGCAGCGTTTTGGTGCACGAAACGCACGTTTTGCGTCAAAACTGTGCAAAAGCAGCGTTTTGGTGCACGAAACGCACGTTTAGCGTCAAAACTGTGCAAAAGCAGCGTTTTGGGGCACGAAACGAACGTTTCGTTGCAAAAGCAGCGTTTTGGTGCACGAAACGCACGTTTAGCGTCAAAACTGTGCAAAAGCAGCGTTTTGGTGCACGAAACGCACGTTTTGCGTCAAAACTGGGCAAAAGCAGCGTTTTGGAGCACGAAACGCACGTTTCGTTGCAAAAGCAGCGTTTTGGTGCACGAAACGCACGTTTAGCGTCAAAACTGTGCAAAAGCAGCGTTTTGGGGCACGAAACGCACGTTTTGCGTCAAAACTGTGCAAAAGCAGCGTTTTGGTGCACGAAACGCACGTTTTGCGTCAAAACTGTGCAAAACAGCGTTTTGGGGCACGAAACGCACGTTTTGCGTCAAAACTGTGCAAAAGCAGCGTTTTGGGGCACGAAACGCACGTTTCGTTGCAAAAGCAGCGTTTTGGTGCACGAAACGCACGTTTAGCGTCAAAACTGCGCAAAAGCAGCGTTTTGGTGCACGAAACGCACGTTTAGCGTCAAAACTGTGCAAAACCAGCGTTTTGGGGCACGAAACGCACGTTTTGCGTCAAAACTGTGCAAAACCAGCGTTTTGGGGCACGAAACGCACGTTTTGCGTCAAAACTGTGCAAAAGCAGCGTTTTGGTGCACGAAACGCACGTTTAGCGTCAAAACTGTGCAAAACAGCGTTTTGGGGCACGAAACGCACGTTTTGCGTCAAAACTGTGCAAGAGCAGCGTTTTGGTGCACGAAACGCACGCTTAGCGTCAAAACTGTGCAAAAGCAGCGTTTTCGTGCACGAAACGCACGTTTTGCGTCATAACTGTGCAAAAGCAGCGTTTTGGGGCACGAAACGCACGTTTTGCGTCAAAACTGTGCAAAACTGCGTTTTGGGGCACGAAACGAACGTTTTGCGTTAAAACTGAGCAAAAGCAGCGTTTTGGTGCACGAAACGCACGTTTAGCGTCAAAACTGGGCAAAAGCAGCGTTTTGGAGCACGAAACGCACGTTTCGTTGCAAAAGCAGCGTTTTGGTGCACGAAACGCACGTTTAGCGTCAAAACTGTGCAAAAGCAGCGTTTTGGGGCACGAAACGCACGTTTTGCGTCAAAACTGTGCAAAAGCAGCGTTTTGGTGCACGAAACGCACGTTTTGCGTCAAAACTGTGCAAAACAGCGTTTTGGGGCACGAAACGCACGTTTTGCGTCAAAACTGTGCAAAAGCTGCGTTTTGGGGCACGAAACGCACGTTTCGTTGCAAAAGCAGCGTTTTGGTGCACGAAACGCACGTTTAGCGTCAAAACTGCGCAAAAGCAGCGTTTTGGTGCACGAAACGCACGTTTAGCGTCAAAACTGTGCAAAACCAGCGTTTTGGGGCACGAAACGCACGTTTTGCGTCAAAACTGTGCAAAACCAGCGTTTTGGGGCACGAAACGCACGTTTTGCGTCAAAACTGTGCAAAAGCAGCGTTTTGGTGCACGAAACGCACGTTTAGCGTCAAAACTGTGCAAAACA
Organism: Stelis phaeoptera; assembly: GCA_943735885.1. Lineage (NCBI taxonomy): Eukaryota > Metazoa > Arthropoda > Insecta > Hymenoptera > Megachilidae > Stelis > Stelis phaeoptera. The sequence continues at coordinate 6,461 of CALSEM010000057.1, read as the reverse complement.
GCGTTTTGGGGCACGAAACGCACGTTTTGCGTCAAAACTGTGCAAAAGCAGCGTTTTGGGGCACGAAACGCACGTTTTGCGTCAAAATTGTGCAAAACAGCGTTTTGGTGCACGAAACGCACGTTTAGCGTCAAAACTGTGCAAAAGCAGCGTTTTGGTGCACGAAACGCACGTTTTGCGTCAAAACTGTGCAAGAGCAGCGTTTTGGTGCACGAAACGCACGCTTAGCGTCAAAACTGTGCAAAAGCAGCGTTTTCGTGCACGAAACGCACGTTTTGCGTCATAACTGTGCAAAAGCAGCGTTTTGGGGCACGAAACGCACGTTTTGCGTCAAAACTGTGCAAAACTGCGTTTTGGGGCACGAAACGAACGTTTTGCGTTAAAACTGAGCAAAAGCAGCGTTTTGGTGCACGAAACGCACGTTTAGCGTCAAAACTGTGCAAAAGCAGCGTTTTGGGGCACGAAACGCACGTTTCGTTGCAAAAGCAGCGTTTTGGTGCACGAAACGCACGTTTTGCGTCAAAACTGTGCAAAAGCAGCGTTTTGGTGCACGAAACGCACGTTTTGCGTCAAAACTGTGCAAAAGCAGCGTTTTGGGGCACGAAACGCACGTTTTGCGTCAAAACTGTGCAAAAGCAGCGTTTTGGTGCACGAAACGCACGTTTTGCGTCAAAACTGTGCAAAAGCAGCGTTTTGGGGCACGAAACGCACGTTTTGCGTCAAAACTGTGCAAAACAGCGTTTTGGGGCACGAAACGCACGTTTTGCGTCAAAACTGTGCAAAAGCAGCGTTTTGGTGCACGAAACGCACGCTTAGCGTCAAAACTGTGCAAAAGCAGCGTTTTCGTGCACGAAACGCACGTTTTGCGTCAAAACTGTGCAAAAGCAGCGTTTTGGCGCACGAAACGCACGTTTAGCGTAAAAACTGTGCAAAAGCAGCGTTTTGGGGCACGAAACGCACGTTTTGCGTTAACACTGTGCAAAACAGCGTTTTGGGGCACGAAACGCACGTTTTGCGTTAAAACTGTGCAAAAGCAGCGTTTTGGTGCACGAAACGCACGTTTTACGTCAAAACTGTGCAAAAGCAGCGTTTTGGGGCACGAAACGCACGTTTTGCGTCAAAACTGTGCAAAAGCAGCGTTTTGGCGCACGAAACGCACGTTTTGCGTCAAAACTGTGCAAAACAGCGTTTTGGGGCACGAAACGCACGTTTTGCGTCAAAACTGTGCAAAAGCAGCGTTTTGGTGCACGAAACGCACGTTTTGCGTCAAAACTGTGCAAAAGCAGCGTTTTGGGGCACGAAACGCACGTTTTGCGTCAAAACTGTGCAAAAGCAGCGTTTTGGTGCACGAAACGCACGCTTAGCGTCAAAACTGTGCAAAAGCAGCGTTTTCGTGCACGAAACGCACGTTTTGCGTCAAAACTGTGCAAAAGCAGCGTTTTGGGGCACGAAACGCACGTTTTGCGTCAAAACTGTGCAAAACTGCGTTTTGGGGCACGAAACGAACGTTTTGCGTTAAAACTGAGCAAAAGCAGCGTTTTGGTGCACGAAACGCACGTTTAGCGTCAAAACTGTGCAAAAGCAGCGTTTTGGTGCACGAAACGCACGTTTAGCGTCAAAATTGTGCAAAACAGCGTTTTGGTGCACGAAACGCACGTTTAGCGTCAAAACTGTGCAAGAGCAGCGTTTTGGTGCACGAAACGCACGTTCAGCGTAAAAACTGTGCAAAACAGCGTTTTGGGGCACGAAACGCACGTTTTGCGTCAAAACTGTGCAAAAGCAGCGTTTTGGGGCACGAAACGCATGTTTTGCGTCAAAACTGTGCAAAAGCAGCGTTTTGGTGCACGAAACGCACGTTTTGCGTTAAAACTGTGCAAAACAGCGTTTTGGGGCACGAAACGCACGTTTTGCGTCAAAACTGTGCAAAACAGCGTCTTGGGGCACGAAACGCACGTTTTGCGTCAAAACTGTGCAAAAGCAGCGTTTTGGTGCACGAAACGCACGTTTTGCGTCAAAACTGTGCAAAAGCAGCGTTTTGGGGCACGAAACGCACGTTTTGCGTCAAAACTGTGCAAAAGCAGCGTTTTGGTGCACGAAACGCACGTTTTGCGTCAAAACTGTGCAAAAGCAGCGTTTTGGGGCACGAAACGCACGTTTTGCGTCAAAACTGTGCAAAACAGCGTTTTGGGGCACGAAACGCACGTTTTGCGTCAAAACTGTGCAAAAGCAGCGTTTTGGTGCACGAAACGCACGCTTAGCGTCAAAACTGTGCAAAAGCAGCGTTTTCGTGCACGAAACGCACGTTTTGCGTCAAAACTGTGCAAAAGCAGCGTTTTGGCGCACGAAACGCACGTTTAGCGTAAAAACTGTGCAAAAGCAGCGTTTTGGGGCACGAAACGCACGTTTTGCGTTAACACTGTGCAAAACAGCGTTTTGGGGCACGAAACGCACGTTTTGCGTTAAAACTGTGCAAAAGCAGCGTTTTGGTGCACGAAACGCACGTTTTACGTCAAAACTGTGCAAAAGCAGCGTTTTGGGGCACGAAACGCACGTTTTGCGTCAAAACTGTGCAAAAGCAGCGTTTTGGCGCACGAAACGCACGTTTTGCGTCAAAACTGTGCAAAACAGCGTTTTGGGGCACGAAACGCACGTTTTGCGTCAAAACTGTGCAAAAGCAGCGTTTTGGTGCACGAAACGCACGTTTTGCGTCAAAACTGTGCAAAAGCAGCGTTTTGGGGCACGAAACGCACGTTTTGCGTCAAAACTGTGCAAAAGCAGCGTTTTGGTGCACGAAACGCACGCTTAGCGTCAAAACTGTGCAAAAGCAGCGTTTTCGTGCACGAAACGCACGTTTTGCGTCAAAACTGTGCAAAAGCAGCGTTTTGGGGCACGAAACGCACGTTTTGCGTCAAAACTGTGCAAAACTGCGTTTTGGGGCACGAAACGAACGTTTTGCGTTAAAACTGAGCAAAAGCAGCGTTTTGGTGCACGAAACGCACGTTTAGCGTCAAAACTGTGCAAAAGCAGCGTTTTGGTGCACGAAACGCACGTTTAGCGTCAAAATTGTGCAAAACAGCGTTTTGGTGCACGAAACGCACGTTTAGCGTCAAAACTGTGCAAGAGCAGCGTTTTGGTGCACGAAACGCACGTTCAGCGTAAAAAACTGTGCAAAACAGCGTTTTGGGGCACGAAACGCACGTTTTGCGTCAAAACTGTGCAAAAGCAGCGTTTTGGGGCACGAAACGCATGTTTTGCGTCAAAACTGTGCAAAAGCAGCGTTTTGGTGCACGAAACGCACGTTTTGCGTTAAAACTGTGCAAAACAGCGTTTTGGGGCACGAAACGCACGTTTTGCGTCAAAACTGTGCAAAACAGCGTCTTGGGGCACGAAACGCACGTTTTGCGTCAAAACTGTGCAAAAGCAGCGTTTTGGTGCACGAAACGCACGTTTTGCGTCAAAACTGTGCAAAAGCAGCGTTTTGGGGCACGAAACGCACGTTTCGTTGCAAAAGCAGCGTTTTGGTGCACGAAACGCACGTTTAGCGTCAAAACTGTGCAAAAGCAGCGTTTTGGTGCACGAAACGCACGTTTTGCGTCAAAACTGTGCAAAAGCAGCGTTTTGGTGCACGAAACGCACGTTTAGCGTCAAAACTGTGCAAAAGCAGCGTTTTGGGGCACGAAACGAACGTTTCGTTGCAAAAGCAGCGTTTTGGTGCACGAAACGCACGTTTAGCGTCAAAACTGTGCAAAAGCAGCGTTTTGGTGCACGAAACGCACGTTTTGCGTCAAAACTGGGCAAAAGCAGCGTTTTGGAGCACGAAACGCACGTTTCGTTGCAAAAGCAGCGTTTTGGTGCACGAAACGCACGTTTAGCGTCAAAACTGTGCAAAAGCAGCGTTTTGGGGCACGAAACGCACGTTTTGCGTCAAAACTGTGCAAAAGCAGCGTTTTGGTGCACGAAACGCACGTTTTGCGTCAAAACTGTGCAAAACAGCGTTTTGGGGCACGAAACGCACGTTTTGCGTCAAAACTGTGCAAAAGCAGCGTTTTGGGGCACGAAACGCACGTTTCGTTGCAAAAGCAGCGTTTTGGTGCACGAAACGCACGTTTAGCGTCAAAACTGCGCAAAAGCAGCGTTTTGGTGCACGAAACGCACGTTTAGCGTCAAAACTGTGCAAAACCAGCGTTTTGGGGCACGAAACGCACGTTTTGCGTCAAAACTGTGCAAAACCAGCGTTTTGGGGCACGAAACGCACGTTTTGCGTCAAAACTGTGCAAAAGCAGCGTTTTGGTGCACGAAACGCACGTTTAGCGTCAAAACTGTGCAAAACAGCGTTTTGGGGCACGAAACGCACGTTTTGCGTCAAAACTGTGCAAGAGCAGCGTTTTGGTGCACGAAACGCACGCTTAGCGTCAAAACTGTGCAAAAGCAGCGTTTTCGTGCACGAAACGCACGTTTTGCGTCATAACTGTGCAAAAGCAGCGTTTTGGGGCACGAAACGCACGTTTTGCGTCAAAACTGTGCAAAACTGCGTTTTGGGGCACGAAACGAACGTTTTGCGTTAAAACTGAGCAAAAGCAGCGTTTTGGTGCACGAAACGCACGTTTAGCGTCAAAACTGGGCAAAAGCAGCGTTTTGGAGCACGAAACGCACGTTTCGTTGCAAAAGCAGCGTTTTGGTGCACGAAACGCACGTTTAGCGTCAAAACTGTGCAAAAGCAGCGTTTTGGGGCACGAAACGCACGTTTTGCGTCAAAACTGTGCAAAAGCAGCGTTTTGGTGCACGAAACGCACGTTTTGCGTCAAAACTGTGCAAAACAGCGTTTTGGGGCACGAAACGCACGTTTTGCGTCAAAACTGTGCAAAAGCTGCGTTTTGGGGCACGAAACGCACGTTTCGTTGCAAAAGCAGCGTTTTGGTGCACGAAACGCACGTTTAGCGTCAAAACTGCGCAAAAGCAGCGTTTTGGTGCACGAAACGCACGTTTAGCGTCAAAACTGTGCAAAACCAGCGTTTTGGGGCACGAAACGCACGTTTTGCGTCAAAACTGTGCAAAACCAGCGTTTTGGGGCACGAAACGCACGTTTTGCGTCAAAACTGTGCAAAAGCAGCGTTTTGGTGCACGAAACGCACGTTTAGCGTCAAAACTGTGCAAAACAGCGTTTTGGGGCACGAAACGCACGTTTTGCGTCAAAACTGTGCAAAAGCAGCGTTTTGGGGCACGAAACGCACGTTTTGCGTCAAAATTGTGCAAAACAGCGTTTTGGTGCACGAAACGCACGTTTAGCGTCAAAACTGTGCAAAAGCAGCGTTTTGGTGCACGAAACGCACGTTTTGCGTCAAAACTGTGCAAGAGCAGCGTTTTGGTGCACGAAACGCACGCTTAGCGTCAAAACTGTGCAAAAGCAGCGTTTTCGTGCACGAAACGCACGTTTTGCGTCATAACTGTGCAAAAGCAGCGTTTTGGGGCACGAAACGCACGTTTTGCGTCAAAACTGTGCAAAACTGCGTTTTGGGGCACGAAACGAACGTTTTGCGTTAAAACTGAGCAAAAGCAGCGTTTTGGTGCACGAAACGCACGTTTAGCGTCAAAACTGTGCAAAAGCAGCGTTTTGGGGCACGAAACGCACGTTTCGTTGCAAAAGCAGCGTTTTGGTGCACGAAACGCACGTTTTGCGTCAAAACTGTGCAAAAGCAGCGTTTTGGTGCACGAAACGCACGTTTTGCGTCAAAACTGTGCAAAAGCAGCGTTTTGGGGCACGAAACGCACGTTTTGCGGTCAAAACTGTGCAAAAGCAGCGTTTTGGTGCACGAAACGCACGTTTTGCGTCAAAACTGTGCAAAAGCAGCGTTTTGGGGCACGAAACGCACGTTTTGCGTCAAAACTGTGCAAAACAGCGTTTTGGGGCACGAAACGCACGTTTTGCGTCAAAACTGTGCAAAAGCAGCGTTTTGGTGCACGAAACGCACGCTTAGCGTCAAAACTGTGCAAAAGCAGCGTTTTCGTGCACGAAACGCACGTTTTGCGTCAAAACTGTGCAAAAGCAGCGTTTTGGCGCACGAAACGCACGTTTAGCGTAAAAACTGTGCAAAAGCAGCGTTTTGGGGCACGAAACGCACGTTTTGCGTTAACACTGTGCAAAACAGCGTTTTGGGGCACGAAACGCACGTTTTGCGTTAAAACTGTGCAAAAGCAGCGTTTTGGTGCACGAAACGCACGTTTTACGTCAAAACTGTGCAAAAGCAGCGTTTTGGGGCACGAAACGCACGTTTTGCGTCAAAACTGTGCAAAAGCAGCGTTTTGGCGCACGAAACGCACGTTTTGCGTCAAAACTGTGCAAAACAGCGTTTTGGGGCACGAAACGCACGTTTTGCGTCAAAACTGTGCAAAAGCAGCGTTTTGGGGCACGAAACGCACGTTTCGTTGCAAAAGCAGCGTTTTGGTGCACGAAACGCACGTTT
>CALSEM010000056.1:0-76136 GCA_943735885.1 Stelis phaeoptera | reverse complement strand
ATCGCCGCTTTTGCTCAGTTTTGGCACAAAACGTGCGTTTCGTGCACAGAATCGCCGCTTTTGCTCAGTTTTGGATAAAAACCTGCGTTTCGTGCAGAGAATCGCCGCTTATGCTCAGTTTTGGCACAAAACGTGCGTTTCGTGCACAGAATCGCCGCTTTTGCTCAGTTTTGGCACAAGACATGCGTTCCACACACCGAATTGCCCCTCATGGCATAAAACGTGCGTTTCGTGCACAGAATCGCCGGTTTTGCTCAGTTTTGGATAGAAACCTGCGTTTCGTGCACAGAATCGTCGCTTTTGCATAGTTTTGGCACAAATCCTGTGTTTCGTGCACAGAATCGCCGCTTTTGCTCCGTTTTGGCACAAAACGTGCGTTTCGTGCACAGTATCGCCGCTTTTGCTCAGTTTTGGGACAAAACGTGCGTTTCGTGCACAGAATCGCCGCTTTTGCTCTGTTTTGGCACAAAACGTGCGTTTCGTGCACAGAATCGCCGCTTTTGCTCAGTTTTGGCACAATACGCGCATCTCGAGCATAGAATCGCCGCTTTTGCTCAGTTTTGGCACAAAACGTGCGTTTCGTGCACAGAATCGACGCTTTTGCTTAGGTGTGGCACAAATCCTGTGTTTCGTGCACAGAATCGCCGCTTTTGCTCATCTTTGGCACAATACGTGCGTTTCGTGCACAGAATCGCCGCTTTTGCTCAGTTTTGGCACAAAACGTGCGTGTTACGGTCCGATATTCTCCTTTTGGCACATAACGTGCACTTCGTACACAGAATCGCCGCTTTTGCTCAGCTTTGGCACAATACGTGCGTTTCGTGCACAGAATCGCCGCTTTTGCTCCGTTTTGGCACAAAACGTGCGTTTCGTGCACAGAATCGCCGCTTTTGCTCAGTTCTGCACAAAACGTGCATTTCGAGCATAGAATCGCCGCTTTTGCTCAGTTAATTCTCAATACGTGCACTTCGTGCACAGAATCGCCGCTTTTGCTCAGCTTTGGCACAAAACGTGCGTTTCGAGATCAGAATCGCCGCTTTTGCTCAGTTTTCGAACAATACGTGCATTTCGAGCATAGAATCGCCGCTATTGCTCAGTTTTGGCACAATACGTGCGTTTCGTGCACAGAATCGCCGCTTTTGCTCAGTTTTGGATAAAAACCTGCGTTTCGTGTAGAGAATCGCCGCTTATGCTCAGTTTTGGCACAAAACCTGCTTTTCGTGCATAGAATCGCCGCTTTTGCTCAGTTTTGGCACAAAACGTGCGGATCGTGCACAGAATCGCCGCTTTTGCTCAGTTTTGGCACAAAACGTGCGTTTCGTGCACAGAATCGTCGCTTTTGCTTAGTTTTGGCACAAATCCTGTGTTTCGTGCACAGAATCGCCGCTTTTGCCCAGTTTTGACACAAAACGTGCGTTTTACGCTCCGAATTTCTCCTTTTGGCACATAACGTGCGCTTCGTGCACAGAATCGCCGCATTTGCTCAGCTTTGGCACAATACGTGCGTTTCGTGCACAGAATCGCCGCTTTTGCTCAGTTTTGGCACAAAACGTGCGTTCCACGCACCGAATTGCTCCTCTTGGCATAAAACGTGCGTTTCGTTCACAGAATCGCCGCTTTTGCTCGGTTTTGGATAAAAACCTGCGTTTCGTGCAGAGATTCGCCGCTTATGCTCAGTTTTGGCACAAAACGTGCTTTTCGTGCATAGAATCGCCGCTTTTGCTCAGTTTTGGCACAATCCGTGCGTTTCGTGCACAGAATCGCCGCTTTTGCTCAGTTCTGCACAAAACGTGCATTTCGAGCATAGAATCGCCGCTTTTGCTCAGTTAATTCTCAATACGTGCGTTTCGTGCACAGAATCGCCGCTTTTGCTCAGTTTTGGTACAAAACGAGCGTTTCGTGAATAGAATCGCCGCTTTTACTCAGTTTTGGCACAAAACGTGCGAGTTACGCTCCGAATTTCTCCTTTTGGCACATAACGTGCGTTTCGAGATCAGAATCGCCGCTTTTGCTCGGTTTTGGCACAATACGTGCATTTCGAGCATAGAATCGCCGCTATTGCTCAGTTTTGGCACAATACGTGCGTTTCGTGCATAGAATCACCGCTTTTGCTCAGTTTTGGCACAAAACGAGCGTTTCGTGCATAGAATCGCCGCTTTTACTCATTTTTGGCACAAAACGTGCGTGTTACGCTCCGAATTTCTCCTTTTGGCACATAACGTGCGTTTCGTGATCAGAATCGCCGCTTTTGCTCAGTTTTGGAACAAGACGTGCATTTGGAGCATAGAATCGCCGCTTTTGCTCAGTTTTGGCACAATACGTGCGTTTCGTGCACAGAATAGCCGCTTTTGCTCAGTTTTGCAACAAAACGTGCGTTTCGTGCACAGAATCGCCGTTTTTACTCAGTTTTGCAACAAAACGTGCGTTTCGTGCACAGAATCGCCGCTTTTGTTTAGTTTTGGCGCAACACGTGCGTTTCGTGCTCAGAATCTCCGCTTTTGCTCAGTTTTGGCACAAAACGTGCATTTCGAGCATAGAATCGCCGCTTTTGCTCAGTTTTGGCACAATACGTGAGTTTCGTGCACTGAATAGCCGCTTTTGCTCAGTTTTGGCACAAAACGAGCGTTTCGTGCATAGAATCGCCGCTTTTGCTCAGTTTTGTCACAAAACGTGCATTTCGAGCATAGAATCGCCACTTTTGCTCAGTTTTGGCACAAAACGTGCGTTTCGTGATCAGAATCGCCGCTTTTGCTCAGTTTTGGCACAAAACGTGCATTTCGAGCATAGAATCGGCGCTTTTGCTCAGTTTTGGCACAATACGTGCGTTTCGTGCACAGAATAGCCGCTTCTGCTCAGTTTTGGCACAAAACGAGCGTTTCGTGCATAGAATCACAGCTTTTGCTCAGTTTTGGCACAAAACGAGCGTTTCGTGCATAGAATCGCCGCTTTTACTCAGTTTTGGCACAAAACGTGCGTGTTACGCTCCGAATTTCTCCTTTTGGCACATAACGTGCGCTTCGTGCACAGAATCGCCGCTTTTGCTCAGTTTTGGCACAAAACGTGCGTTTCGTGCACAGAATCGCGGCTTTTGCTCAGTTTTGGCACAATACGTGCGCTTTGTGCACAGAATCGCCGCTTTTGCTCAGTTTTGGCACAAAACGTGCGTCTCGTGCACAGAATCGCCGCTTTTGCTCATCTTTGGCACAATACGTGCGTTTCGTGCACAGAATCGCCGCTTTTGCTCAGTTTTGGCACAAAACGTGCGTTCCACGCACCGAATTGCTCCTCTTGGCATAAAACGTGCGTTTCGGGCATAAAATCGCCGCTTTTACTCAGTTTTGGCACAAAACGTGCGTGTTACGGTCCGATATTCTCCTTTTGGCACATAACGTGCACTTCGTGCACAGAATCGCCGCTTTTGCTCAGCTTTGGCACAATACGTGCGTTTCGTGCACAGAATCGCCGCTTTTGCTCCGTTTTGGCACAAAACGTGCGTTTCGTGCACAGAATCGCCGCTTTTGCTCAGTTTTGGCACAAAACATGCGTTCCACGCTCGGAATTGCTCCTCTTGGCATAAAACGTGCGTTTCGTGCACAGAATCGCCGCTTTTGCCCAGTTTTGGATAAAAACCTGCGTTTCGTGCAGAGAATCGCCGCTTATGCTCAGTTTTGGCACAAAACGTGCATTTCGAGCATAGAATCGCCGCTTTTGTTCAGTTTTGGCACAATACGTGCGTTTCGTGCACAGAATCGTCGCTTTGGCTTAGTTTTGGCACAAATCCTGTGTTTCTTGCACAGAATCGCCGCTTTTGCTCAGTTTTGGCACAACACGAGCGATTCGTGCATAGAATCGCCGCTTTTGCTCAGTTTTGGAACAAAACGTGCGTTTCGTGCTTAGAATCGCCGCTTTTGCTCAGTTTTGGCACAAATCCCGTGTTTCGTGCGCAGAATCGCCGCTTTTCCTCAGCTTTAGCACAAAACGTGCGTTTCGTGCACAGAATCGCCGCTTTTGCTCAGTTTTGGTACAAAACGTGCGTTCCACGCACCGAATTGCTCCTCTTGGCATAAAACGAGCGTTTCGTGCACAGAATCGCCGCTTTTGCTCAGTTTTGGACAAAAACCTGCGTTTCGTGCAGAGAATCGCCGCTTATGCTCAGTTTTGGCACAATACGTGCTTTTCGTGCACAGAATCGCCGTTTTTGCTCAGTTTTGCAACAAAACGTGCGTTTCGTGCACAGAATCGCCGCTTTTGCTCAGTTTTGGCACAAAACGAGCGTTTCGGGCATAGAATCGCCGCTTTTGCTCAGTTTTGGCACAAAACGTGCGTTTCGTGCACAGAATCGCCGCTTTTGCTCAGTTTTGGCACAAAACGAGCGTTTCGTGCATAGAATCGCCGCTTTTGCTCAGGTTTGGCACAAAACGTGCGTTTCGTGCACAGAATCGCCGCTTTTGCTCAGTTTTGGCACAAAACGTGCGTTCCACGCACCGAATTGCTCCTCTTTTCATAAAACGTGCGTTTCGTGCACAGAATCGCCGCTTTTGCCCAGTTTTGGATAAAAACCTGCGTTTCGTGCACAGAATCGTCGCTTTTGCCCAGTTTTGGATAAAAACCTGCGTTTCGTGCAGAGAATCGCCGCTTATGCTCAGTTTTGGCACAAAACGTGCATTTCGAGCATTGAATCGCCGCTTTTGCTCAGTTTTGGCACAAAACGAGCGTTTCGTGCACAGAATCGCCGCTTTTGTTCAGTTTTGGCGCAATACGTGCGTTTCGTGCTCAGAATCGTCGCTTTTGCTTAGTTTTGGCACAATTCCTGTGTTTCGTGCACAGAATCGCCGCTTTTGCCCAGTTTTTGCACAAAACGTGCGTTTTACGCTCCGAATTTCTCCTTTTGGCACATAACGTGCGCTTCTTGCACAGAATCGCCACTTTTGCTAAGTTTTGGCACAAAACGTGCGTTTCGTGCACAGAATCGCCGCTTTTGCTCAGTTTTGGCGGCAAAACGTGCATTTCGAGCATAGAATCGCCGCTTTTGCTCAGTTTTGGCACAAAACGTGCATCCGAGCATAGAATCGCCGCTTTTGTTCAGTTTTGGCACAATACGTGCGTTTCGTGCACAGGATCGCCGCTTTTGCTCAGTTTTGCAACAAAACGTGCGTTTCGTACACAGAATCGCCGTTTTTGCTCAGTTTCGCAACAAAACGTGCGTTTCGTGCACAGAATCGCCGCCTTTGCTCAATTTTGGCACAAAACGAGCGATTCGTATATAGAATCGCCGCTTTTGCACAGTTTTGGCACAAAACGTGCGTTCCACGCTCCGAATTGCTCCTCTTGGCATAAAACGTGTGTTTCGTGCACAGAATCGCCGCTTTTGCCCAGTTTTGGATAAAAACCTGCGTTTCGTGCAGAGAATCGCCGCTTATGCTCAGTTTTGGCACAAAACGTGCATTTCGAGCATAGAATCGCCGCTTTTGCTCAGTTTTGGCACAATACGTGCGTTTCGTGCACAGAATCGCCGCGTTTGTTCAGTTTTGGCGCAACACGTGCGTTTCGTGCACAGAATCGCCGCTTTTGCTCAGTTTTGGCGGCAAAACGTGCATTTCGAGCATAGCATCGCCGCTTTTGCTCAGTTTTGGCACGAAACGTGCATCCGAGCATAGAATCGCCGCTTTTGTTCAGTTTTGGCACAATACGTGCGTTTCGTGCACAGGATCGCCGCTTTTGCTCAGTTTTGCAACAAAACGTGCGTTTCGTACACAGAATCGCCGTTTTTGCTCAGTTTCGCAACAAAACGTGCGTTTCGTGCACAGAATCGCCGCTTTTGCTCAGTTTTGGCACAAAACGAGCGATTCGTATATAGAATCGCCGCTTTTGCTCAGTTTTGGAACAAAACGTGTGTTTCGTGCTCAGAATCGCCGCTTTTGCTCAGTTTTGGCACAAAACGTGCATTTCGAGCATAGAATCGCCGCTATTGGACAGTTTTGGCACAATACGTGCATCTCGACCATAGAATCGCCGCTTTTGCTCAGTTTTGGCACAAAACGTGCGTTTCGTGCACAGAATCGTCGCTTTTGCTTAGTTTTGGCACAAATCCTGTGTTTCGTGCACAGAATCGCCGCTTTTGCCCAGTTTTGGCACAAAACGTGAGTTTTACGCTCCGAATTTCTCCTTTTGGCACAATACGTGCGTTTCGTGCACAGAATCGCCGCTTTTGCTCAGTTTTGGCACAAAACGTGCGTTTCGTGCACAGAATCGCCGCTTTTGCTCAGTTTTGGCACAAAACGTGCGTTCCACGCTCCGAATTGCTCCTCTTGGCATAAAACGTGCGTTTCGTGCGCAGAATCGCCGCTTTTCCTCAGCTTTAGCACAAAACGTGCGTTTCGTGCACAGAATCGCCCCTTATGCTCAGTTTTGGCACAAAACGAGCGATTCGTGCATAGAATCGCCGCTTTTGCTCAGTTTTGGAACAAAACGTGCTTTTCGTGCACAGAATCGCCCCTTATGCTCAGTTTTGGCACAAAACGAGCGATTCGTGCATAGAATCGCCGCTTTTGCTCAGTTTTGGAACAAAACGTGCTTTTCGTGCACAGAATCGCCGTTTTTGATCAGTTTTGCAACAAAACGTGCGTTTCGTGCACAGAATCGCCGCTTTTGCTCAGTTTTGGCACAAAACGTGCGTTCCACGCTCCGAATTGCTCCTCTTGGCATAAAACGTGCGTTTCGTGCACAGAATCGCCGCTTTTGCCCAGTTTTGGATAAAAACCTGCGTTTCGTGCAGAGAATCGCCGCTTATGCTCAGTTTTGGCACAAAACGTGCATTTCGAGCATAGCATCGCCGCTTTTGCTCAGTTTTGGCACAAAACGTGCATCCGAGCATAGAATCGCCGCTTTTGTTCAGTTTTCTCACAATACGTGCGTTTCGTGCACAGGATCGCCGCTTTTGCTCAGTTTTGCAACAAAACGTGCGGTTCGTACACAGAATCGCCGTTTTTGCTCAGTTTCGCAACAAAACGTGCGTTTCGTGCACAGAATCGCCGCTTTTGCTCAGTTTTGGCACAAAACGAGCGATTCGTATATAGAATCGCCGCTTTTGCTCAGTTTTGGAACAAAACGTGTGTTTCGTGCTCAGAATCGCCGCTTTTGCTCAGTTTTGGCACAAAACGTGCATTTCGAGCATAGAATCGCCGCTATTGGACAGTTTTGGCACAATACGTGCATCTCGACCATAGAATCGCCGCTTTTGCTCAGTTTTGGCACAAAACGTGCGTTTCGTGCACAGAATCGTCGCTTTTGCTTAGTTTTGGCACAAATCCTGTGTTTCTTGCACAGAATCGCCGCTTTTGCTCAGTTTTGGCACAAAACGAGCGATTCGTGCATAGAATCGCCGCTTTTGCTCAGTTTTGGAACAAAACGTGCGTTTCGTGCTCAGAATCGCCGCTTTTGCTCAGTTTTGGCACAAATCCCGTGTTTCGTGCGCAGAATCGCCGCTTTTCCTCAGCTTTAGCACAAAACGTGCGTTTCGTGCACAGAATCGCCCCTTATGCTCAGTTTTGGCACAAAACGAGCGATTCGTGCATAGAATCGCCGCTTTTGCTCAGTTTTGGAACAAAACGTGCTTTTCGTGCACAGAATCGCCGTTTTTGATCAGTTTTGCAACAAAACGTGCGTTTCGTGCACAGAATCGCCGCTTTTGCTCAGTTTTGGCACAAAACGTGCGTTCCACGCTCCGAATTGCTCCTCTTGGCATAAAACGTGCGTTTCGTGCACAGAATCGCCGCTTTTGCCCAGTTTTGGATAAAAACCTGCGTTTCGTGCAGAGAATCGCCGCTTATGCTCAGTTTTGGCACAAAACGTGCATTTCGAGCATAGCATCGCCGCTTTTGCTCAGTTTTGGCACAAAACGTGCATCCGAGCATAGAATCGCCGCTTTTGTTCAGTTTTCTCACAATACGTGCGTTTCGTGCACAGGATCGCCGCTTTTGCTCAGTTTTGCAACAAAACGTGCGGTTCGTACACAGAATCGCCGTTTTTGCTCAGTTTCGCAACAAAACGTGCGTTTCGTGCACAGAATCGCCGCTTTTGCTCAGTTTTGGCACAAAACGAGCGATTCGTGCATAGAATCGCCGCTTTTGCTCAGTTTTGGAACAAAACGTGCGTTTCGTGCTCAGAATCGCCGCTTTTGCTCAGTTTTGGCACAAATCCCGTGTTTCGTGCGCAGAATCGCTGCTTTTCCTCAGCTTTAGCACAAAACGTGCGTTTCGTGCACAGAATCGCCCCTTATGCTCAGTTTTGGCACAAAACGAGCGATTCGTATATAGAATCGCCGCTTTTGCTCAGTTTTGGAACAAAACGTGTGTTTCGTGCTCAGAATCGCCGCTTTTGCTCAGTTTTGGCACAAAACGTGCATTTCGAGCATAGAATCGCCGCTATTGGACAGTTTTGGCACAATACGTGCATCTCGACCATAGAATCGCCGCTTTTGCTCAGTTTTGGCACAAAACGTGCGTTTCGTGCACAGAATCGTCGCTTTTGCTTAGTTTTGGCACAAATCCTGTGTTTCTTGCACAGAATCGCCGCTTTTGCTCAGTTTTGGCACAAAACGAGCGATTCGTGCATAGAATCGCCGCTTTTGCTCAGTTTTGGAACAAAACGTGCGTTTCGTGCTCAGAATCGCCGCTTTTGCTCAGTTTTGGCACAAATCCCGTGTTTCGTGCGCAGAATCGCCGCTTTTCCTCAGCTTTAGCACAAAACGTGCGTTTCGTGCACAGAATCGCCCCTTATGCTCAGTTTTGGCACAAAACGAGCGATTCGTGCATAGAATCGCCGCTTTTGCTCAGTTTTGGAACAAAACGTGCTTTTCGTGCACAGAATCGCCGTTTTTGATCAGTTTTGCAACAAAACGTGCGTTTCGTGCACAGAATCGCCGCTTTTGCTCAGTTTTGGCACAAAACGTGCGTTCCACGCTCCGAATTGCTCCTCTTGGCATAAAACGTGCGTTTCGTGCACAGAATCGCCGCTTTTGCCCAGTTTTGGATAAAAACCTGCGTTTCGTGCAGAGAATCGCCGCTTATGCTCAGTTTTGGCACAAAACGTGCATTTCGAGCATAGCATCGCCGCTTTTGCTCAGTTTTGGCACAAAACGTGCATCCGAGCATAGAATCGCCGCTTTTGTTCAGTTTTCTCACAATACGTGCGTTTCGTGCACAGGATCGCCGCTTTTGCTCAGTTTTGCAACAAAACGTGCGGTTCGTACACAGAATCGCCGTTTTTGCTCAGTTTCGCAACAAAACGTGCGTTTCGTGCACAGAATCGCCGCTTTTGCTCAGTTTTGGCACAAAACGAGCGATTCGTATATAGAATCGCCGCTTTTGCTCAGTTTTGGAACAAAACGTGTGTTTCGTGCTCAGAATCGCCGCTTTTGCTCAGTTTTGGCACAAAACGTGCATTTCGAGCATAGAATCGCCGCTATTGGACAGTTTTGGCACAATACGTGCATCTCGACCATAGAATCGCCGCTTTTGCTCAGTTTTGGCACAAAACGTGCGTTTCGTGCACAGAATCGTCGCTTTTGCTTAGTTTTGGCACAAATCCTGTGTTTCTTGCACAGAATCGCCGCTTTTGCTCAGTTTTGGCACAAAACGAGCGATTCGTGCATAGAATCGCCGCTTTTGCTCAGTTTTGGAACAAAACGCGCGTTTCGTGCACAGAATCGCCGCTTTTGCTCAGTTTTGGTACAAAACGTGCGTTCCACGCACCGAATTGCTCCTCTTGGCATAAAACGTGCGTTTCGTGCACAGAATCGCCGCTTTTGCTCAGTTTTGGATAAAAACCTGCGTTTCGTGCAGAGAATCGCCCCTTATGCTCAGTTTTGGCACAAAACGTGCTTTTCGTACATAGAATCGCCGCTTTTGCTCAGTTTTGGCACAATACGTGCATCTCGAGCATAGAATCGCCGCTTTTGCTCAGTTTTGGCACAAAACGTGCGTTTCGTGCACAGAATCGCCGCATTTGGTCAGTTTTGGCACAAAACGTGCGTTTCGTGCACAGAATCGCCGCTTTTGCTCAGTTTTGGCACAAAACGTGCGTTTCGTGCACAGAATCGTCGCTTTTGCTTAGTTTTGGCACAAATCCTGTGTTTCGTGCACAGAATCGCCGCTTTTGCCCAGTTTTGGCACAAAACGTGCGTTTTACGCTCCGAATTTCTACTTTTGGCACATAACGTGCGCTTCGTGCACAGAATCGCCGCTTTTGCTCAGCTTTTGCACAATACGTGCGTTTCGTGCAGAGAATCGCCGCTTATGCTCAGTTTTGGCACAAAACGTGCATTTCGAGCATAGAATCGCCGCTTTTGCTCAGTTTTGGCACAATACGTGCATTTTGTGCACAGAATCGCCGCTTGTGCTCAGTTTTGGCGGCAAAACGTGCATTTCGAGCATAGAATCGCCGCTTTTGCTCAGTTTTGGCACAAATCCTGTGTTTCGTGCACAGAATCGCCGCTTTTGCCCAGTTTTGGCACAAAACGTGCGTTTTACGCTCCGAATTTCTACTTTTGGCACATAACGTGCGCTTCGTGCACAGAATCGCCGCTTTTGCTCAGCTTTTGCAGAATACGTGCGTTTCGTGCAGAGAATCGCCGCTTATGCTCAGTTTTGGCACAAAACGTGCATTTCGAGCATAGAATCGCCGCTTTTGCTCAGTTTTGGCACAATACGTGCATTTTGTGCACAGAATCGCCGCTTTTGCTCAGTTTTGGCGGCAAAACGTGCATTTCGAGCATAGAATCGCCGCTTTTGCTCAGTTTTGGCACAAAATGTGCATTTCGAGCATAGAATCGCCGCTTTTGCTCAGTTTTGGCACAAAACGAGCGTTTCGTTCATAGAATCGCCGCTTTTGCTCAGTTTTGGCACAAAACGTGCGTTCCACGCACCGAATTGCTCCTCATGGCATAAAACGTGCGTTTCGTGCACAGAATCGCCGCTTTTGCTCAGTTTTGGTACAAAACGTGCGTTCCACGCACCGAATTGCTCCTCTTGGCATAAAACGTGCGTTTCGTGCACAGAATCGCCGCTTTTGCTCAGTTTTGGATAAAAACCTGCGTTTCGTGCAGCGAATCGCCCCTTATGCTCAGTTTTGGCACAAAACGTGCTTTTCGTGCATAGAATCGCCGCTTTTGCTCAGTTTTTTCTCAATACGTGCGTTTCGTGCACAGAATCGCCGCTTTTGCTCAGTTTTGATACAAAACGAGCGTTTCGTGAATAGAATCGCCGCTTTTACTCAGTTTTGGCACAAAACGTGCGTGTTACGCTCCGAATTTCTCCTTTTGGCACATAACGTGCGTTTCGTGATCAGAATCGCCGCTTTTGCTCAGTTTTGGCACAAAACGTGCGTTCCACGCACCGAATTGCTCCTCATGGCATAAAACGTGCGTTTCGTGCGCAGAATCGCCGGTTTTGCTCAGTTTTGGATAGAAACCTGCGTTTCGTGCACAGAATCGTCGCTTTTGCATAGTTTTGGCACAAATCCTGTGTCTCGTGCACAGAATCGCCGCTTTTGCTCAGTTTTGGCACAAAACGTGCGTTTCGTGCACAGAATCGCCGCTTTTGCTCTGTTTTTTCACAAAACGTGCGTTTCGTGCACAGAATCGCCGCTTTTGCTCAGTTTTGGCACAATACGTGCGTTTCGTTCACAGAATCGCCGCTTTTGCTCAGTTTTGCACAAAACGTGCATTTCGAGCATAGAATCGCCGCTTTTGCTCAGTTTTTTCTCAATACGTGCGTTTCGTGCACAGAATCGCCGCTTTTGCTCAGTTTTGATACAAAACGAGCGTTTCGTGAATAGAATCGCCGCTTTTACTCAGTTTTGGCACAAAATGTGCGTGTTACGCTCCGAATTTCTCCTTTTGGCACATAACGTGCGTTTCGTGATCAGAATCGCCGCTTCTGCTCAGTTTTGGCACAAAACGTGCATTCGAGCATAGAATCGCCGCTTTTGTTCAGTTTTGGCACAATACGTGCGTTTCGTACACAGAATCGCCGATTTTGCTCAGTTTCGCAACAAAACGTGCGTTTCGTGCACAGAATCGCCGCTTTTGCTCAGTTTTGTCACAAAACGAGCGATTCGTATATAGAATCGCCGCTTTTGCTCAGTTTTGGAACAAAACGTGCGTTTCGTGCTCAGAATCGCCGCTTTTGCTCAGTTTTGGCACAAAACGTGCATTTCGAGCATAGAATCGCCGCTATTGCTCAGTTTTGGCACAATACGTGCATCTCGAGCATAGAATCGCCGCTTTTGCTCAGTTTTGGCACAAAACGTGCGTTTCGTGCACAGAATCGCCGCATTTGGTCAGTTTTGGCACAAAACATGCGTTTCGTGCACAGAATCGCCGCTTTTGCTCAGTTTTGGCACAAAACGTGCGTTTCGTGCACAGAATCGTCGCTTTTGCTTAGTTTTGGCACAAATCCTGTGTTTCGTGCACAGAATCGCCGCTTTTGCCCAGTTTTGGCACAAAACGTGCGTTTTACGCTCCGAATTTCTACTTTTGGCACATAACGTGCGCTTCGTGCACAGAATCGCCGCTTTTGCTCAGCTTTTGCACAATACGTGCGTTTCGTGCAGTGAATCGCCGCTTATGCTCAGTTTTGGCACAAAACGTGCATTTCGAGCGTAGAATCGCCGCTTTTGCTCAGTTTTGGCACAATACGTGCGTTTCGTGCACAGAATCGCCGCTTTTGCTCAGTTTTGGCACAATACGTGCGTTTCGTGCACAGAATCGCCGCTTTTGCTCGGTTTTGCACAAAACGTGCATTTCGAGCATAGAATCGCCGCTTTTGCTCAGTTTTTTCTCAATACGTGCGTTTCGTGCACAGAATCGCCGCTTTTGCTCAGTTTTGATACCAAACGAGCGTCTCGTGAATAGAATCGCCGCTTTTACTCAGTTTTGGCACCAAACGTGCGTGTTACGCTCCGAATTTCTCCTTTTGGCACATAACGTGCGTTTCGTGATCAGAATCGCCGCTTTTGCTCAGTTTTGGCACAAAACGTGCATTCGAGCATAGAATCGCCGCTTTTGTTCAGTTTTGGCACAATACGTGCGTTTCGTGCACAGGATCGCCGCTTTTGCTCTGTTTTTTCACAAAACGTGCGTTTCGTGCACAGAATCGCCGCTTTTGCTCAGTTTTGGCACAATACGTGCGTTTCGTTCACAGAATCGCCGCTTTTGCTCAGTTTTGCACAAAACGTGCATTTCGAGCATAGAATCGCCGCTTTTGCTCAGTTTTTTCTCAATACGTGCGTTTCGTGCACAGAATCGCCGCTTTTGCTCAGTTTTGATACAAAACGAGCGTTTCGTGAATAGAATTGCCGCTTTTACTCAGTTTTGGCACAAAACGTGCGTGTTACGCTCCGAATTTCTCCTTTTGGCACATAACGTGCGTTTCGTGATCAGAATCGCCGCTTCTGCTCAGTTTTGGCACAAAACGTGCATTCGAGCATAGAATCGCCGCTTTTGTTCAGTTTTGGCACAATACGTGCGTTTCGTACACAGAATCGCCGATTTTGCTCAGTTTCGCAACAAAACGTGCGTTTCGTGCACAGAATCGCCGCTTTTGCTCAGTTTTGTCACAAAACGAGCGATTCGTATATAGAATCGCCGCTTTTGCTCAGTTTTGGAACAAAACGTGCGTTTCGTGCTCAGAATCGCCGCTTTTGCTCAGTTTTGGCACAAAACGTGCATTTCGAGCATAGAATCGCCGCTATTGCTCAGTTTTGGCACAATACGTGCATCTCGAGCATAGAATCGCCGCTTTTGCTCAGTTTTGGCACAAAACGTGCGTTTCGTGCACAGAATCGCCGCATTTGGTCAGTTTTGGCACAAAACGTGCGTTTCGTGCACAGAATCGCCGCTTTTGCTCAGTTTTGGCACAAAACGTGCGTTTCGTGCACAGAATCGTCGCTTTTGCTTAGTTTTGGCACAAATCCTGTGTTTCGTGCACAGAATCGCCGCTTTTGCCCAGTTTTGGCACAAAACGTGCGTGTTACGCTCCGAATTTCTACTTTTGGCACATAACGTGCGCTTCGTGCACAGAATCGCCGCTTTTGCTCAGCTTTTGCACAATACGTGCGTTTCGTGCAGTGAATCGCCGCTTATGCTCAGTTTTGGCACAAAACGTGCATTTCGAGCGTACAATCGCCGCTTTTGCTCAGTTTTGGCACAATACGTGCGTTTCGTGCACAGAATCGCCGCTTTTGCTCAGTTTTGGCACAATACGTGCGTTTCGTGCACAGAATCGCCGCTTTTGCTCGGTTTTGCACAAAACGTGCATTTCGAGCATAGAATCGCCGCTTTTGCTCAGTTTTTTCTCAATACGTGCGTTTCGTGCACAGAATCGCCGCTTTTGCTCAGTTTTGATACAAAACGAGCGTCTCGTGAATAGAATCGCCGCTTTTACTCAGTTTTGGCACAAAACGTGCGTGTTACGCTCCGAATTTCTCCTTTTGGCACATAACGTGCGTTTCGTGATCAGAATCGCCGCTTTTGCTCAGTTTTGGCACAAAACGTGCATTCGAGCATAGAATCGCCGCTTTTGTTCAGTTTTGGCACAATACGTGCGTTTCGTGCACAGGATCGCCGCTTTTGCTCTGTTTTTTCACAAAACGTGCGTTTCGTGCACAGAATCGCCGCTTTTGCTCAGTTTTGGCACAATACGTGCGATTCGTTCACAGAATCGCCGCTTTTGCTCAGTTTTGCACAAAACGTGCATTTCGAGCATAGAATCGCCGCTTTTGCTCAGTTTTTTCTCAATACGTGCGTTTCGTGCACAGAATCGCCGCTTTTGCTCAGTTTTGATACAAAACGAGCGTTTCGTGAATAGAATCGCCGCTTTTACTCAGTTTTGGCACAAAACGTGCGTGTTACGCTCCGAATTTCTCCTTTTGGCACATAACGTGCGTTTCGTGATCAGAATCGCCGCTTCTGCTCAGTTTTGGCACAAAACGTGCATTCGAGCATAGAATCGCCGCTTTTGTTCAGTTTTGGCACAATACGTGCGTTTCGTGCACAGGATCGCCGCTTTTGCTCTGTTTTTTCACAAAACGTGCGTTTCGTGCACAGAATCGCCGCTTTTGCTCAGTTTTGGCACAATACGTGCGTTTCGTTCACAGAATCGCCGCTTTTGCTCAGTTTTGCACAAAACGTGCATTTCGAGCATAGAATCGCCGCTTTTGCTCAGTTTTTTCTCAATACGTGCGTTTCGTGCACAGAATCGCCGCTTTTGCTCAGTTTTGATACAAAACGAGCGTTTCGTGAATAGAATCGCCGCTTTTACTCAGTTTTGGCACAAAACGTGCGTGTTACGCTCCGAATTTCTCCTTTTGGCACATAACGTGCGTTTCGTGATCAGAATCGCCGCTTCTGCTCAGTTTTGGCACAAAACGTGCATTCGAGCATAGAATCGCCGCTTTTGTTCAGTTTTGGCACAATACGTGCGTTTCGTACACAGAATCGCCGATTTTGCTCAGTTTCGCAACAAAACGTGCGTTTCGTGCACAGAATCGCCGCTTTTGCTCAGTTTTGTCACAAAACGAGCGATTCGTATATAGAATCGCCGCTTTTGCTCAGTTTTGGAACAAAACGTGCGTTTCGTGCTCAGAATCGCCGCTTTTGCTCAGTTTTGGCACAAAACGTGCATTTCGAGCATAGAATCGCCGCTATTGCTCAGTTTTGGCACAATACGTGCATCTCGAGCATAGAATCGCCGCTTTTGCTCAGTTTTGGCACAAAACGTGCGTTTCGTGCACAGAATCGCCGCATTTGGTCAGTTTTGGCACAAAACGTGCGTTTCGTGCACAGAATCGCCGCTTTTGCTCAGTTTTGGCACAAAACGTGCGTTTCGTGCACAGAATCGTCGCTTTTGCTTAGTTTTGGCACAAATCCTGTGTTTCGTGCACAGAATCGCCGCTTTTGCCCAGTTTTGGCACAAAACGTGCGTGTTACGCTCCGAATTTCTACTTTTGGCACATAACGTGCGCTTCGTGCACAGAATCGCCGCTTTTGCTCAGCTTTTGCACAATACGTGCGTTTCGTGCAGTGAATCGCCGCTTATGCTCAGTTTTGGCACAAAACGTGCATTTCGAGCGTAGAATCGCCGCTTTTGCTCAGTTTTGGCACAATACGTGCGTTTCGTGCACAGAATCGCCGCTTTTGCTCAGTTTTGGCACAATACGTGCGTTTCGTGCACAGAATCGCCGCTTTTGCTCGGTTTTGCACAAAACGTGCATTTCGAGCATAGAATCGCCGCTTTTGCTCAGTTTTTTCTCAATACGTGCGTTTCGTGCACAGAATCGCCGCTTTTGCTCAGTTTTGATACAAAACGAGCGTCTCGTGAATAGAATCGCCGCTTTTACTCAGTTTTGGCACAAAACGTGCGTGTTACGCTCCGAATTTCTCCTTTTGGCACATAACGTGCGTTTCGTGATCAGAATCGCCGCTTTTGCTCAGTTTTGGCACAAAACGTGCATTCGAGCATAGAATCGCCGCTTTTGTTCAGTTTTGGCACAATACGTGCGTTTCGTGCACAGGATCGCCGCTTTTGCTCTGTTTTTTCACAAAACGTGCGTTTCGTGCACAGAATCGCCGCTTTTGCTCAGTTTTGGCACAATACGTGCGTTTCGTTCACAGAATCGCCGCTTTTGCTCAGTTTTGCACAAAACGTGCATTTCGAGCATAGAATCGCCGCTTTTGCTCAGTTTTTTCTCAATACGTGCGTTTCGTGCACAGAATCGCCGCTTTTGCTCAGTTTTGATACAAAACGAGCGTTTCGTGAATAGAATCGCCGCTTTTACTCAGTTTTGGCACAAAACGTGCGTGTTACGCTCCGAATTTCTCCTTTTGGCACATAACGTGCGTTTCGTGATCAGAATCGCCGCTTCTGCTCAGTTTTGGCACAAAACGTGCATTCGAGCATAGAATCGCCGCTTTTGTTCAGTTTTGGCACAATACGTGCGTTTCGTACACAGAATCGCCGATTTTGCTCAGTTTCGCAACAAAACGTGCGTTTCGTGCACAGAATCGCCGCTTTTGCTCAGTTTTGTCACAAAACGAGCGATTCGTATATAGAATCGCCGCTTTTGCTCAGTTTTGGAACAAAACGTGCGTTTCGTGCTCAGAATCGCCGCTTTTGCTCAGTTTTGGCACAAAACGTGCATTTCGAGCATAGAATCGCCGCTATTGCTCAGTTTTGGCACAATACGTGCATCTCGAGCATAGAATCGCCGCTTTTGCTCAGTTTTGGCACAAAACGTGCGTTTCGTACACAGAATCGCCGATTTTGCTCAGTTTCGCAACAAAACGTGCGTTTCGTGCACAGAATCGCCGCTTTTGTTCAGTTTTGGCACAATACGTGCGTTTCGTGCACAGGATCGCCGCTTTTGCTCAGTTTTGCAACAAAACGTGCGTTTCGTACACAGAATCGCCGTTTTTGCTCAGTTTCGCTACAAAACGTGCGTTTCGTGCACAGAATCGCCGCTTTTGCTCAGTTTTGGCACAAAACGAGCGATTCGTATATAGAATCGCCGCTTTTGCTCAGTTTTGGAACAAAACGTGCGTTTCGTGCTCAGAATCGCCGCTTTTGCTCAGTTTTGGCACAAAACGTGCATTTCGAGCATAGAATCGCCGCTATTGCTCAGTTTTGGCACAATACGTGCATCTCGAGCATAGAATCGCCGCTTTTGCTCAGTTTTGGCACAAAACGTGCGTTTCGTGCATAGAATCGCCGCATTTGGTCAGTTTTTGGCACAAAACGTGCGTTTCGTGCACAGAATCGCCGCTTTTGCTCAGTTTTGGCACAAAACGTGCGTTTCGTGCACAGAATCGTCGCTTTTGCTTAGTTTTGGCACAAATCCTGTGTTTCGTGCACAGAATCGCCGCTTTTGTTCAGTTTTGGCGCAACACGTGCGTTTCGTGCACAGAATCGCCGCTTTTGCTCAGTTTTGGCGGCAAAACGTGCATTTCGAGCATAGAATCGCCGCTTTTGCTCAGTTTTGGCACAAAACGTGCGTTTCGTGCACAGAATCGCCGCTTATGCTCAGTTTTGGCACAAAACGAGCGTTTCGTTCATAGAATCGCCGCTTTTGCTCAGTTTTGGCACAAAACGTGCGTTCCACCCACCGAATTGCTCCTCATGGCATAAAACGTGCGTTTCGTGCACAGAATCGCCGGTTTTGCTCAGTTTTGGATAGAAACCTGCGTTTCGTGCACAGAGTCGTCGCTTTTGCATAGTTTTGGCACAAATCCTGTGTTTCGTGCACAGAATCGCCGCTTTTGCTCAGTTTTGGCACAAAATGTGCATTTCGAGCATAGAATCGCCGCTTTTGCACTGTTTTGGCACAAAACCTGCGTTTCGTGCACAGAATCGCCGCTTTTGCTCAGTTTTGGTACAAAACGAGCGTTTCGTGAATAGAATCGCCGCTTTTACTCAGTTTTGGCACAAAACGTGCGTGTTACGCTCCGAATTTCTCCTTTTGGCACATAACGTGCGTTTCGTGATCAGAATCGCAGCTTTTGCTCAGTTTTGGTACAAAACGTGCATTCGAGCATAGAATCGCCGTTTTTGTTCAGTTTTGGCACAATACGTGCGTTTCGTGCACAGGATCGCCGCTTTTGCTAAGTTTTGCAACAAAACGTGCGTTTCGTACACAGAATCGCCGCTTTTGCTCAGTTTTGGCACAAATCCTGTGTTTCTAGCACAGAATCGCCACTTTTGCTCAGTTTTGGCACAAAACGTGCGTTTCGTGCACAGAATCGCCGCTTTTGCTCTGTTTTGGCACAAAACGTGCGTTTCGTGCAAAGAACCGCCGCTTTTGCTCAGTTTTGCACAAACGTGCATTTCGAGCATAGAATCGCCGCTTTTGCTCAGTTTTTCCTCAATACGTGCGTTTCGTGCACAGAATCGCCGCTTTTGCTCAGTTTTGATACAAAACGAGCGTCTCGTGAATAGAATCGCCGCTTTTACTCAGTTTTGGCACAAAACGTGCGTGTTACGCTCCGAATTTCTCCTTTTGGCTCATAACGTGCGTTTCGTGATCAGAATCGCCGCTTTTGCTCAGTTTTGGCACAAAACGTGCATTCGAGCATAGAATCGCCGCTTTTGTTCAGTTTTGGCACAATACGTGCGTTTCGTGCACAGGATCGCCGCTTTTGCTCAGTTTTGCAACAAAGCGTGCGTTTCGTACACAGAATCGCCGTTTTTGCTCAGTTTCGCAACAAAACGTGCGTTTCGTGCACAGAATCGTCGCTTTTGCTTAGTTTTGGCACAAATCCTGTGTTTCGTGCACAGAATCGCAGCTTTTGCCCAGTTTTGGCACAAAACGTGCGTTTTGCGCTCCGAATTTCTCCTATTGGCACATAACGTGCGCTTCGTGCACAGAATCGCCGCTTTTGCTCAGTTTTGGCACAAATCCTGTGTTTCTAGCACAGAATCGCCGCTTTTGCTCAGTTTTGGCACAAAACGAGCGATTCGTGCATAGAATCGCCGCTTTTGCTCAGTTTTGGAACAAAACGTGCATTTCGAGCATAGAATCGCCGCTTTTGCTCAGTTTTGGCACAAAACGAGCGTTTCGTTCATAGAATCGCCGCTTTTGCTCAGTTGTGGCACAAAACGTGCGTTCCGCGCACAGAATTGCTCCTCATGGCATAAAACGTGCGTTTCGTGCACAGAATCGCCGGTGTTGCTCAGTTTTGGATAGAAACCTGCGTTTCGTGCACAGAATCGTCGCTTTTGCATAGTTTTGGCACTAATCCTGTGTTTCGAGCACAGAATCGCCGCTTTTGTTCAGTTTTGGCGCAACACGTGCGTTTCGTGCACAGAATCGCCGCTTTTGCTCAGTTTTGGCGGCAAAACGTGCATTTCGAGCATAGAATCGCCGCTTTTGCTCAGTTTTGGCGCAAAACGTGCGTTTCGTGCACAGAATCGCCGCTTTTGCTCAGTTTTGGTACAAAACGAGCGTTTCGTGAATAGAATCGCCGCTTTTACTCAGTTTTGGCACAAAACGTGCGTGTTACGCTCCGAATTTCTCCTTTTGGTACATAACGTGCGTTTCGTGATCAGAATCGCAGCTTTTGCTCAGTTTTGGTACAAAACGTGCATTCGAGCATAGAATCGCCGCTTTTGTTCAGTTTTGGCACAATACGTGGGTTTCGTGCACAGGATCGCCGCTTTTGCTAAGTTTTGCAACAAAACGTGCGTTTCGTACACAGAATCGCCGTTTTTGCTCAGTTTCGCAACAAAACGTGCGTTTCGTGCACAGAATCGTCGCTTTTGCTTAGTTTTGGCACAAATCCTGTGTTTCGTGCACAGAATCGCAGCTTTTGCCCAGTTTTGGCACAAAACGTGCGTTTTGCGCTCCGAATTTCTCCTATTGGCACATAACGTGCGCTTCGTGCACAGAATCGCCGCTTTTGCTCAGTTTTGGCGGCAAAACGTGCATTTCGAGCATAGAATCGCCGCTTTTGCTCAGTTTTGGCACAAAACGAGCGATTCGTGCATAGAATCGCCGCTTTTGCTCAGTTTTGGAACAAAACGTGCATTTCGAGCATAGAATCGCCGCTTTTGCTCAGTTTTGGCACAAAACGAGCGTTTCGTTCATAGAATCGCCGCTTTTGCTCAGTTTTGGATTAAAACCTGCGTTTCGTGCAGAGAATCGCCGCTTATGTTCAGTTTTGGCACAATACGTGCGTTTCGTGCACAGAATCGCCGCTTTTGCTCAGTTTTGGCACAAAACGTGCGTTCCACGCACCGAATTGCTCCTCTTTTCATAAAACGTGCGTTTCGTGCACAGAATCGTTGCTTTTGCTTAGGTTTGGCACAAATCCTGTGTTTCGTGCACAGAATCGCCGCTTTTGCTCATCTTTGGCACAATACGTGCGTTTCGTGCACAGAATCGCCGCTTTTGCACAGTTTTGGCACAAAACGTGCGTTCCACGCACCGAATTGCTCCTCTTGGCATAAAACATGCGTTTCGTGCATAAAATCGCCGCCATTACTCAGTTTTGGCACAAAACGTGCGTGTTACGGTCCGATATTCTCCTTTTGGCACATGACGTGCGTTTCATGAACAGAATCGCCGCTTTTGCTCAGTTTTGGCACAATACATGCGTTTCGTGCACAGAATCGCCGCTTTTGTTCAGTTTTGGCGCAACACGTGCGTTTCGTGCACAGCATCGCCGCTTTTGCTCAGTTTTGGCGGCAAAACGTGCATTTCGAGCATAGAATCGCCGCTTTTGCTCAGTTTTGGCACAAAATGTGCATTTCGATCATAGAATCGCCGCTTTTGCTCAGTTTTGGCACAAAACGAGCGTTTCGTTCATAGAATCGCCGCTTTTGCTCAGTTTTGGCACAAAACGTGCGTTCCACGCACCGAATTGCTCCTCATGGCATAAAACGTGCGTTTCTTGCACAGAATCGCCGGTTTTGCTCAGTTTTGGATAGAAACCTGCGTTTCGTGCACAGAATCGTCGCTTTTGCATAGTTTTGGCACAAATCCTGTGTCTCGTGCACAGAATCGCCGCTTTTGCTCAGTTTTGGCACAAAACGTGCGTTTCGTGCACAGAATCGCCGCTTTT
Organism: Stelis phaeoptera; assembly: GCA_943735885.1. Classification (NCBI taxonomy): domain Eukaryota; kingdom Metazoa; phylum Arthropoda; class Insecta; order Hymenoptera; family Megachilidae; genus Stelis; species Stelis phaeoptera. The sequence goes on along the minus strand of CALSEM010000056.1, from coordinate 54,523 downwards.
GCTCTGTTTTGGCACAAAACGTGCGTTTCGTGCACAGAATCGCCGCTTTTGCTCAGTTTTGGCACAATACGTGCGTTTCGTAAACAGAATCGCCGCTTTTGCTCAGTTTTGCACAAAACGTGCATTTCGAGCATAGAATCGCCGCTTTTGCTCAGTTTTTTCTCAATACGTGCGTTTCGTGCACAGAATCGCCGCTTTTGCTCAGTTTTGATACAAAACGAGCGTTTCGTGAATAGAATCGCCGCTTTTACTCAGTTTTGGCACAAAACGTGCGTGTTACGCTCCGAATTTCTCCTTTTGGCACATAACGTGCGTTTCGTGATCAGAATCGCCGCTTTTGCTCAGTTTTGGCACAAAACGTGCACTCGAGCATAGAATCGCCGCTATTGCTCAGTTTTGGCACAATACGTGCATCTCGAGCATAGAATCGCCGCTTTTGCTCAGTTTTGGCACAAAACGTGCGTTTCGTGCACAGAATCGCCGCATTTGGTCAGTTTTGGCACAAAACGTGCGTTTCGTGCACAGAATCGCCGCTTTTGCTCAGTTTTGGCACAAAACGTGCGTTTCGTGCACAGAATCGTCGCTTTTGCTTAGTTTTGGCACAAATCCTGTGTTTCGTGCACAGAATCGCCGCTTTTGCTCAGTTTTGGCACAAAACGTGCGTTTCGTGCACAGAATCGCCGCTTTTGCTCAGTTTTGGTACAAAACGAGCGTGTTACGGTCCGATATTCTCGTTTTGGCACATGACGTGCGTTTCATGAACAGAATCGTCGCTTTTGCTCAGTTTTGGCACAAAACGTGCGTTTCGTGCACAGAATCGCCGCTTTTGCTCTGTTTTGGCACATAACGTGCGCTTCGTGCACAGAATCGCCGCTTTTGCTCAGCTTTTGCACAATACGTGCGTTTCGTGCAGAGAATCGCCGTTTATGCTCAGTTTTGGCACAAAACGTGCATTTCGAGCATAGAATCGCCGTTTTTGCTCAGTTTTGGCACAATACGTGCGTTTCGTGCACAGAATCGCCGCTTTTGCTCAGTTTTGGCACAAAACGAGCGTTTCGTTCATAGAATCGCCGCTTTTGCTCAGTTTTGGCACAAAACGTGCGTTCCACGCACCGAATTGCTCCTCATGGCATAAAACGTGCGTTTCGTGCACAGAATCGCCGGTTTTGCTCAGTTTTGGATAGAAACCTGCGTTTCGTGCACAGAATCGTCGCTTTTGCATAGTTTTGGCGCAAATCCTGTGTCTCGTGCACAGAATCGCCGCTTTTGCTCAGTTTTGGCACAAAACGTGCGTTTCGTGCACAGAATCGCCGCTTTTGCTCTGTTTTGGCACAAAACGTGCGTTTCGTGCACAGAATCGCCGCTTTTGCTCAGTTTTGGCACAATACGTGCGTTTCGTGCACAGAATCGCCGCTTTTGCTCAGTTTTGCACAAAACGTGCATTTCGAGCATAGAATCGCCGCTTTTGCTCAGTTTTTTCTCAATACGTGCGTTTCGTGCACAGAATCGCCGCTTTTGCTCAGTTTTGATACAAAACGAGCGTTTCGTGAATAGAATCGCCGCTTTTACTAAGTTTTGGCACAAAACGTGCGTGTTACGCTCCGAATTTCTCCTTTTGGCACATAACGTGCGTTTCGTGATCAGAATCGCCGCTTTTGCTCAGTTTTGGCACAATACGTGCATCTCGAGCATAGAATCGCCGCTTTTGCTCAGTTTTGGCACAAAACGTGCGTTTCGTGCACAGAATCGCCGCATTTGGTCAGTTTTGGCACAAAACGTGCGTTTCGTGCACAGAATCGCCGCTTTTGCTCAGTTTTGGCACAAAACGTGCGTTTCGTGCACAGAATCGTCGCTTTTGCTTAGTTTTGGCACAAATCCTGTGTTTCGTGCACAGAATCGCCGCTTTTGCCCAGTTCTGGCACAAAACGTGCGTTTTACGCTCCGAATTTCTACTTTTGGCACATAACGTGCGTTTCGTGCACAGAATCGCCGCTTTTGCTCAGTTTTGGCACAATACGTGCGTTTCGTGCACAGAATCGCCGCTTTTGCTCAGTTTTGCACAAAACGTGCATTTCGAGCATAGAATCGCCGCTTTTGCTCAGTTTTTTCTCAATACGTGCGTTTCGTGCACAGAATCGCCGCTTTTGCTCAGTTTTGATACAAAACGAGCGTTTCGTGAATAGAATCGCCGCTTTTACTCAGTTTTGGCACAAAACGTGCGTGTTACGCTCCGAATTTCTCCTTTTGGCACATAACGTGCGTTTCGTGATCAGAATCGCCGCTTTTGCTCAGTTTTGGCACAAAACGTGCATTCGAGCATAGAATCGCCGCTATTGCTCAGTTTTGGCACAATACGTGCATCTCGAGCATAGAATCGCCGCTTTTGCTCAGTTTTGGCACAAAACGTGCGTTTCGTGCACAGAATCGCCGGATTTGGTCAGTTTTGGCACAAAACGTGCGTTTCGTGCACAGAATCGCCGCTTTTGCTCAGTTTTGGCACAAAACGTGCGTTTCGTGCACAGAATCGTCGCTTTTGCTTAGTTTTGGCACAAATCCTGTGTTTCGTGCACAGAATCGCCGCTTTTGCTCAGTTTTGGCACAAAACGTGCGTTTCGTGCACAGAATCGTCGCTTTTGCTCAGTTTTGGTACAAAACGAGCGTGTTACGGTCCGATATTCTCCTTTTGGCACATGACGTGCGTTTCATGAACAGAATCGCCGCTTTTGCTCAGTTTTGGCACAATACATGCGCTTCGTGCACAGAATCGCCGCTTTTGCTCAGCTTTGGCACAATACGTGCGTTTCGTGCACAGAATCGCCGCTTTTGCTCAGTTTTGGCACAAAACGTGCGTTTCGTGCACAGAATCGCCGCTTTTGCTCAGTTTTGGCACAAAACGTGCGTTCCACGCTCCGAATTGCTCCTCTTGGCATAAAACGTGCGTTTCGTGCACAGAATCGCCGCTTTTGCCCAGTTTTGGATAAAAACCAGCGTTTCGTGCAGAGAATCGCCGCTTATGCTCAGTTTTGGCACAAAACGTGCATTTCGAGCATAGAATCGCCGCATTTGCTCAGTTTTGGCACAATACGTGCGTTTCGTGCACAGAATCGCCGCGTTTGTTCAGTTTTGGCGCAACACGTGCGTTTCGTGCACAGAATCGCCGCTTTTGCTCAGTTTTGGCGGCAAAACGTGCATTTCGAGCATAGCATCGCCGCTTTTGCTCAGTTTTGGCACAAAACGTGCATCCGAGCATAGAATCGCCGCTTTTGTTCAGTTTTGGCACAATACGTGCGTTTCGTGCACAGGATCGCCGCTTTTGCTCAGTTTTGCAACAAAACGTGCGTTTCGTACACAGAATCGCCGTTTTTGCTCAGTTTCGCAACAAAACGTGCGTTTCGTGCACAGAATCGCCGCTTTTGCTCAGTTTTGGCACAAAACGAGCGATTCGTATATAGAATCGCCGCTTTTGCTCAGTTTTGGAACAAAACGTGTGTTTCGTGCTCAGAATCGCCGCTTTTGCTCAGTTTTGGCACAAAACGTGCATTTCGAGCATAGAATCGCCCCTATTGGACAGTTTTGGCACAATACGTGCATCTCGACTATAGAATCGCCGCTTTTGCTCAGTTTTGGCACAAAACGTGCGTTTCGTGCACAGAAGCGTCGCTTTTGCTTAGTTTTGGCACAAATCCTGTGTTTCTAGCACAGAATCGCCGCTTTTGCTCAGTTTTGGCACAAAACGAGCGATTCGTGCATAGAATCGCCCCTTATGCTCAGTTTTGGCACAAAACGAGCGATTCGTGCATAGAATCGCAGCTTTTGCTCAGTTTTGGCACAAAACGAGCGATTCGTGCATAGAATCGCCGCTTTTGCTCAGTTTTGGAACAAAACGTGCGTTTCGTGCTCAGAATCGCCGCTTTTGCTCAGTTTTGGCACAAATCCCGTGTTTCGTGCGCAGAATCGCCGCTTTTCCTCAGCTTTAGCACAAAACGTGCGTTTCGTGCACAGAATCGTCGCTTTTGCTTAGGTTTGGCACAAATCCTGTGTTTCGTACACAGAATCGCCGCTTTTGCTCATCTTTTGCACAATACGTGCGTTTCGTGCACAGAATCGCCGCTTTTGCACAGTTTTGGCACAAAACGTGCGTTCCACGCACCGAATTGCTCCTCTTGGCATAAAACATGCGTTTCGTGCATAAAATCGCCGCCATTACTCAGTTTTGGCACAAAACGTGCGTGTTACGGTCCGATATTCTCCTTTTGGCACATGACGTGCGTTTCATGAACAGAATCGCCGCTTTTGCTCAGTTTTGGCACAAAACGTGCGTTCCACGCTCCGAATTGCTCCTCGTTTCATAAAACGTGCGTTTCGTGCACAGAATCGCCGCTTTTGCTCAGTTTTGGATTAAAACCTGCGTTTCGTGCAGAGAATCGCCGCTTATGTTCAGTTTTGGCACAATACGTGCGTTTCGTGCACAGAATCGCCGCTTTTGCTCAGTTTTGGCACAAAACGTGCGTTCCACGCACCGAATTGCTCCTCTTTTCATAAAACGTGCGTTTCGTGCACAGAATCGTCGCTTTTGCTTAGGTTTGGCACAAATCCTGTGTTTCGTGCACAGAATCGCCGCTTTTGCTCATCTTTGGCACAATACGTGCGTTTCGTGCACAGAATCGCCGCTTTTGCTCAGTTTTGGCGGCAAAACGTGCATTTCGAGCATAGAATCGCCGCTTTTGCTCAGTTTTGGCACAAAATGTGCATTTCGAGCATAGAATCGCCGCTTTTGCTCAGTTTTGGCACAAAACGAGCGTTTCGTTCATAGAATCGCCGCTTTTGCTCAGTTTTGGCACAAAACGTGCGTTCCACGCACCGAATTGCTCCTCATGGCATAAAACGTGCGTTTCGTGCACAGAATCGCCGGTTTTGCTCAGTTTTGGATAGAAACCTGCGTTTCGTGCACAGAATCGTCGCTTTTGCATAGTTTTGGCGCAAATCCTGTGTCTCGTGCACAGAATCGCCGCTTTTGCTCAGTTTTGGCACAAAACGTGCGTTTCGTGCACAGAATCGCCGTTTTGCTCTGTTTTGGCACAAAACGTGCGTTTCGTGCACAGAATCGCCGCTTTTGCTCAGTTTTGGCACAATACGTGCGTTTCGTGCACAGAATCGCCGCTTTTGCTCAGTTTTGGCACAAAACGTGCGTTTCGTGCACAGAATCGTCGCTTTTGCTTAGTTTTGGCACAAATCCTGTGTTTCGTGCACAGAATCGCCGCTTTTGCCCAGTTCTGGCACAAAACGTGCGTTTTACGCTCCGAATTTCTACTTTTGGCACATAACGTGCGCTTCGTGCACAGAATCGCCGCTTTTGCTCAGCTTTTGCACAATACGTGCGTTTCGTGCAGAGAATCGCCGTTTATGCTCAGTTTTGGCACAAAACGTGCATTTCGAGCATAGAATCGCCGTTTTTGCTCAGTTTTGGCACAATACGTGCGTTTCGTGCACAGAATCGCCGCTTTTGCTCAGTTTTGGCGGCAAAACGTGCATTTCGAGCATAGAATCGCCGCTTTTGCTCAGTTTTGGCACAAAACGTGCATTTCGAGCATAGAATCGCCGCTTTTGCTCAGTTTTGGCACAAAACGAACGTTTCGTTCATAGAATCGCCGCCTTTGCTCAGTTTTGGCACAAAACGTGCGTTCCACGCACCGAATTGTTCCTCATGGCATAAAACGTGGGTTTCGTGCACAGAATCGCCGCTTTTGCTCAGTTTTGGCGGCAAAACGTGCATTTCGAGCATAGAATCGCCCCTTATGCTCAGTTTTGGCACAAAACGTGCGTTTCGTGCACAGAATCGTCGCTTTTGCTTAGTTTTGGCACAAATCCTGTGTTTCGTGCACAGAATAGCAGCTTTTGCCCAGTTTTGGCACAAAACGTGCGTTTTGCGCTCCGAATTACTCCTTTTGGCACATAACGTGCGCTTCGTGCACAGAATCGCCGCTTTTGCTCAGTTTTGGCACAAATCCCGTGTTTCGTGCGCAGAATCGCCGCTTTTCCTCAGTTTTAGCACAAAACGTGCGTTTCGTGCACAGAATCGCCGCTTTTGCTCAGTTTTGGTACAAAACGTGCGTTCCACGCACCGAATTGCTCCTCTTGGCATAAAACGTGCGTTTCGTGCACAGAATCGTCGCTTTTGCTCAGTTTTGGATGAAAACCTGCGTTTCGTGCAGAGAATCGCCCCTTATGCTCAGTTTTGGCACAAAACGTGCTTTTCGTGCATAGAATCGCCGCTTTTGCTCAGTTTTTTCTCAATGCGTGCGTTTCGTGCACAGAATCGCCGCTTTTGCTCAGTTTTGATACAAAACGAACGTTTCGTGAATAGAATCGCCGCTTTTACTCAGTTTTGGCACAAAACGTGCGTGTTACGCTCCGAATTTCTCCTTTTGGCACATAACGTGCGTTTCGTGATCAGAATCGCCGCTTTTGCTCAGTTTTGGCACAAAACTTGCATTCGAGCATAGAATCGCCGCTTTTGTTCAGTTTTGGCACAAAACGTGCATTCGAGCATAGAATCGCCGCTATTGCTCAGTTTTGGCACAATACGTGCATCTCGAGCATAGAATCGCCGCTTTTGCTCAGTTTTGGCACAAAACGTGCGTTTCGTGCACAGAATCGCCGCATTTGGTCAGTTTTGGCACAAATCGTGCGTTTCTTGCACAGAATCGCCGCTTTTGCTCAGTTTTGGCACAAAACGTGCGTTTCGTGCACAGAATCGTCGCTTTTGCTTAGTTTTGGCACAAATCCTGTGTTTCGTGCACAGAATCGCCGCTTTTGCTCAGTTTTGGTACAAAACGAGCGTGTTACGGTCCGATATTCTCCTTTTGGCACATGACGTGCGTTTCATGAACAGAATCGCCGCTTTTGCTCAGTTTTGGCACAATACATGCGCTTCGTGCACAGAATCGCCGCTTTTGCTCAGCTTTGGCACAATACGTGCGTTTCGTGCACAGAATCGCCGCTTTTGCTCAGTTTTGGCACAAAACGTGCGTTTCATGCACAGAATTGCCGCTTTTGCTCAGTTTTGGCACAAAACGTGCGTTCCACGCTCCGAATTGCTCCTCTTGGCATAAAACGTGCGTTTCGTGCACAGAATCGCCGCTTTTGCCCAGTTTTGGATAAAAACCAGCGTTTCGTGCAGAGAATCGCCGATTATGCTCAGTTTTGGCACAAAACGTGCATTTCGAGCATAGAATCGCCGCTTTTGCTCAGTTTTGGCACAATACGTGCGTTTCGTGCACAGAATCGCCGCGTTTGTTCAGTTTTGGCGCAACACGTGCGTTTCGTGCACAGAATCGCCGCTTTTGCTCAGTTTTGGCGGCAAAACGTGCATTTCGAGCATAGCATCGCCGCTTTTGCTCAGTTTTGGCACAAAACGTGCATCCGAGCATAGAATCGCCGCTTTTGTTCAGTTTTGGCACAATACGTGCGTTTCGTGCACAGGATCGCCGTTTTTGCTCAGTTTCGCAACAAAACGTGCGTTTCGTGCACAGAATCGCCGCTTTTGCTCAGTTTTGGCACAAAACGAGCGATTCGTATATAGAATCGCCGCTTTTGCTCAGTTTTGGAACAAAACGTGTGTTTCGTGCTCAGAATCGCCGCTTTTGCTCAGTTTTGGCACAAAACGTGCATTTCGAGCATAGAATCGCCCCTATTGGACAGTTTTGGCACAATACGTGCATCTCGACTATAGAATCGCCGCTTTTGCTCAGTTTTGGCACAAAACGTGCGTTTCGTGCACAGAATCGTCGCTTTTGCTTAGTTTTGGCACAAATCCTGTGTTTCTTGCACAGAATCGCCGCTTTTGCTCAGTTTTGGCACAAAACGAGCGATTCGTGCATAGAATCGCCCCTTATGCTCAGTTTTGGCACAAAACGAGCGATTCGTGCATAGAATCGCAGCTTTTGCTCAGTTTTGGCACAAAACGAGCGATTCGTGCATAGAATCGCCGCTTTTGCTCAGTTTTGGAACAAAACGTGCGTTTCGTGCTCAGAATCGCCGCTTTTGCTCAGTTTTGGCACAAATCCCGTGTTTCGTGCGCAGAATCGCCGCTTTTCCTCAGCTTTAGCACAAAACGTGCGTTTCGTGCACAGAATCGTCGCTTTTGCTTAGGTTTGGCACAAATCCTGTGTTTCGTACACAGAATCGCCGCTTTTGCTCATCTTTGGCACAATACGTGCGTTTCGTGCACAGAATCGCCGCTTTTGCACAGTTTTGGCACAAAACGTGCGTTCCACGCACCGAATTGCTCCTCTTGGCATAAAACATGCGTTTCGTGCATAAAATCGCCGCCATTACTCAGTTTTGGCACAAAACGTGCGTGTTACGGTCCGATATTCTCCTTTTGGCACATGACGTGCGTTTCATGAACAGAATCGCCGCTTTTGCTCAGTTTTGGCACAAAACGTGCGTTCCACGCTCCGAATTGCTCCTCGTTTCATAAAACGTGCGTTTCGTGCACAGAATCGCCGCTTTTGCTCAGTTTTGGATTAAAACCTGCGTTTCGTGCAGAGAATCGCCGCTTATGTTCAGTTTTGGCACAATACGTGCGTTTCGTGCACAGAATCGCCGCTTTTGCTCAGTTTTGGCACAAAACGTGCGTTCCACGCACCGAATTGCTCCTCTTTTCATAAAACGTGCGTTTCGTGCACAGAATCGTCGCTTTTGCTTAGGTTTGGCACAAATCCTGTGTTTCGTGCACAGAATCGCCGCTTTTGCTCATCTTTGGCACAATACGTGCGTTTCGTGCAAAGAATCGCCACTTTTGCTCAGTTTTGGCGGCAAAACGTGCATTTCGAGCATAGAATCGCCGCTTTTGCTCAGTTTTGGCACAAAATGTGCATTTCGAGCATAGAATCGCCGCTTTTGCTCAGTTTTGGCACAAAACGAGCGTTTCGTTCATAGAATCGCCGCTTTTGCTCAGTTTTGGCACAAAACGTGCGTTCCACGCACCGAATTGCTCCTCATGGCATAAAACGTGCGTTTCGTGCACAGAATCGCCGGTTTTGCTCAGTTTTGGATAGAAACCTGCGTTTCGTGCACAGAATCGTCGCTTTTGCATAGTTTTGGCGCAAATCCTGTGTCTCGTGCACAGAATCGCCGCTTTTGCTCAGTTTTGGCACAAAACGTGCGTTTCGTGCACAGAATCGCCGCTTTTGCTCTGTTTTGGCACAAAACGTGCGTTTCGTGCACAGAATCGCCGCTTTTGCTCAGTTTTGGCACAATACGTGCGTTTCGTGCACAGAATCGCCGCTTTTGCTCAGTTTTGCACAAAACGTGCATTTCGAGCATAGAATCGCCGCTTTTGCTCAGTTTTTTCTCAATACGTGCGTTTCGTGCACAGAATCGCCGCTTTTGCTCAGTTTTGATACAAAACGAGCGTTTCGTGAATAGAATCGCCGCTTTTACTCAGTTTTGGCACAAAACGTGCGTGTTACGCTCCGAATTTCTCCTTTTGGCACATAACGTGCGTTTCGTGATCAGAATCGCCGCTTTTGCTCAGTTTTGGCACAATACGTGCATCTCGAGCATAGAATCGCCGCTTTTGCTCAGTTTTGGCACAAAACGTGCGTTTCGTGCACAGAATCGCCGCATTTGGTCAGTTTTGGCACAAAACGTGCGTTTCGTGCACAGAATCGCCGCTTTTGCTCAGTTTTGGCACAAAACGTGCGTTTCGTGCACAGAATCGTCGCTTTTGCCCAGTTTTGATACAAAACGAACGTTTCGTGAATAGAATCGCCGCTTTTACTCAGTTTTGGCACAAAACGTGCGTGTTACGCTCCGAATTTCTCCTTTTGGCACATAACGTGCGTTTCGTGATCAGAATCGCCGCTTTTGCTCAGTTTTGGCACAAAACTTGCATTCGAGCATAGAATCGCCGCTTTTGTTCAGTTTTGGCACAAAACGTGCATTCGAGCATAGAATCGCCGCTATTGCTCAGTTTTGGCACAATACGTGCATCTCGAGCATAGAATCGCCGCTTTTGCTCAGTTTTGGCACAAAACGTGCGTTTCGTGCACAGAATCGCCGCATTTGGTCAGTTTTGGCACAAATCGTGCGTTTCGTGCACAGAATCGCCGCTTTTGCTCAGTTTTGGCACAAAACGTGCGTTTCGTGCACAGAATCGTCGCTTTTGCTTAGTTTTGGCACTAATCCTGTGTTTCGTGCACAGAATCGCCGCTTTTGCCCAGTTTTGGCACAAAACGTGCGTTTTACGCTCCGAATTTCTACTTTTGGCACATAACGTGCGCTTCGTGCACAGAATCGCCGCTTTTGCTCAGCTTTTGCACAATACGTGCGTTTCGTGCAGAGAATCGCCGCTTATGCTCAGTTTTGGCACAAAACGTGCATTTCGAGCATAGAATCGCCGCTTTTGCTCAGTTTTGGCACAATACGTGCATTTTGTGCACAGAATCGCCGCTTTTGCTCAGTTTTGGCGGCAAAACGTGCATTTCGAGCATAGAATCGCCGCTTTTGCTCAGTTTTGGCACAAATCCTGTGTTTCGTGCACAGAATCGCCGCTTTTTCCCAGTTTTGGCACAAAACGTGCGTTTTACGTTCCGAATTTCTACTTTTGGCACATAACGTGCGCTTCGTGCACAGAATCGCCGCTTTTGTTCAGCTTTTGCACAATACGTGCGTTTCGTGCAGAGAATCGCCGCTTATGCTCAGTTTTGGCACAAAACGAGCGATTCGTGCATAGAATCGCCGCTTTTGCTCAGTTTTGGAACAAAACGTGCGTTTCGTGCTCAGAATCGCCGCTTTTGCTCAGTTTTGGCACAAATCCCGTGTTTCGTGCGCAGAATCGCCGCTTTTCCTCAGCTTTAGCACAAAACGTGCGTTTCGTGCACAGAATCGTCGCTTTTGCTTAGGTTTGGCACAAATCCTGTGTTTCGTACACAGAATCGCCGCTTTTGCTCATCTTTGGCACAATACGTGCGTTTCGTGCACAGAATCGCCGCTTTTGCACAGTTTTGGCACAAAACGTGCGTTCCACGCACCGAATTGCTCCTCTTGGCATAAAACATGCGTTTCGTGCATAAAATCGCCGCCATTACTCAGTTTTGGCACAAAACGTGCGTGTTACGGTCCGATATTCTCCTTTTGGCACATGACGTGCGTTTCATGAACAGAATCGCCGCTTTTGCTCAGTTTTGGCACAAAACGTGCGTTCCACGCTCCGAATTGCTCCTCTTGGCATAAAACGTGCGTTTCGTGCACAGAATCGCCGCTTTTGCCCAGTTTTGGATAAAAACCAGCGTTTCGTGCAGAGAATCGCCGCTTATGCTCAGTTTTGGCACAAAACGTGCATTTCGAGCATAGAATCGCCGCTTTTGCTCAGTTTTGGCACAATACGTGCGTTTCGTGCACAGAATCGCCGCGTTTGTTCAGTTTTGGCGCAACACGTGCGTTTCGTGCACAGAATCGCCGCTTTTGCTCAGTTTTGGCGGCAAAACGTGGATTTCGAGCATAGCATCGCCGCTTTTGCTCAGTTTTGGCACAAAACGTGCATCCGAGCATAGAATCGCCGCTTTTGTTCAGTTTTGGCACAATACGTGCGTTTCGTGCACAGGATCGCCGTTTTTGCTCAGTTTCGCAACAAAACGTGCGTTTCGTGCACAGAATCGCCGCTTTTGCTCAGTTTTGGCACAAAACGAGCGATTCGTATATAGAATCGCCGCTTTTGCTCAGTTTTGGAACAAAACGTGTGTTTCGTGCTCAGAATCGCCGCTTTTGCTCAGTTTTGGCACAAAACGTGCATTTCGAGCATAGAATCGCCCCTATTGGACAGTTTTGGCACAATACGTGCATCTCGACTATAGAATCGCCGCTTTTGCTCAGTTTTGGCACAAAACGTGCGTTTCGTGCACAGAATCGTCGCTTTTGCTTAGTTTTGGCACAAATCCTGTGTTTCTTGCACAGAATCGCCGCTTTTGCTCAGTTTTGGCACAAAACGAGCGATTCGTGCATAGAATCGCCCCTTATGCTCAGTTTTGGCACAAAACGAGCGATTCGTGCATAGAATCGCAGCTTTTGCTCAGTTTTTAACCGACTTCGAATAAGAAGGAGGTTACTCAATTCGACATGTATATATATTTTTTTTTTTTTTTTTTTTATGTATGTGCCCCGATTACGCCGAGATGGATGGACCAATCGGAATCAAACCTTTTGCATCTTGTAGGGTATGACTCCCAGTTGGTCCCGTAAAAAAAAAATTTTGCATTTCACCACCGCTTGCCACCTTTTTATTGCAAAAAAGCGTACGATTTCGTCCGCGTTGTGTATGGTCATCGATTACTCCAAGATGGATGGACCAATCGGAACGAAACCTTTTGCATCTTGTAGAGTATGACCAACAGTTGGTCCCGTAAAAAAACCCGGTTCGGATTTCTACATTTTTTCCGCTTTTATCGCAAAAAACGTGCTATTTCGCTCGTACTCGGCCTGATATCGATGAAACCTAGTATTACATTTTTTCCGGCTGGAGATGTTTCCACGATGATCCCATTTGTAACATTCCCCTCACTTTCCTGCACTTCCCTTCGTATCCCTGCGCTTCTCTTCACATCCCTTCACTTCTCTTCGCATCCCTGCACTTCCCTTCGCTTCCCTTCACTTCCTTATCTTTCCCTTCCAGACCCAACTCCCCCTGCCCCTTCCTTTCCTCCCCTCCCTCCCCTTCCATTTCACTTCAATCCCTTTCCTTCCCTTCTCTACCCGCCCCTGCTGTTCTCTCCGTTGCTAATTACTATTGTTATTGCAATAATTATTGCAATTACGTTTTGCGACCGGGGATGTTTCCACTATGATCCCGTTTGCAACATTCCCTTCACTTTCCTGCACCCCCCTTCGCATCCCTGCACTTCCCTTCACTTCCTTACCCTTTCCTTCAACACCCAACTCTCCCCCTGCCCCTTCCTTTCCTCCCCTCCCTCCCCTTCCCTTTCACTTTAATCCCTTTCCCTCCTTTCTCTACCCGCCCCTGCTGTTCCCTCCATTGCTAATTACTACTCTTATTGCAATAATTATGTTTCTAGCGTGACGGCGACATGGCAAGTGGTAAGTGCGAATCAAGCAATATCCTATTTTCCTATATGTTACATCAGACACAGTAAATCCCAGTTGTTACGTGAGATTTGAAAGAATTATATATAATTTCGTAAATTTTGTGTGGTTTTACGTATTTTATATAATTGATTACTATTTATTCCAATACAATATGATTATTAAGGATTTCAGTAGAGGAGTTAGGTATATTGCAGCGTTAGTATCCATGTTCATGTTTGAAACAAAAGTACATACATGTTTCTGTAGTATAATCGTAGTGAAAAGAAAAAAAAACACTCGCGCGCACGCACGGAACGCACGCCCGCGTGCCCGACCGCGGGTTGTGTGGTTTTACGTACTTTATATACGTACCTCCACCCGCGTGCGGGCGTACGTGCGGCCGGGCGGGCATGCGGGCGTGCGGGCGGGAATGCGTGCGGCCGGACGGACGTGCGGGCGTGCGGGCGGGCGGGCGTGCGGGCGGGCGGGCGCGCGGGCGGGCGCGCGGGCGTGCGGGCGGGCGTGCGGGCGTGCGGGCGGGCGGGCGTGCGGGCGCGCGGGCGGGCGCGCGGGCGTGCGGGCGGGCGGGCCGGCGGGCGTGCGGGCGTGCGTGCGGGGGCGCGCGGGCGTGCGGGCGCGCGGGCGGGCGGGCCGGCGGGCGTGCGGGCGTGCGTGCGGGCGGGTGTGTGTGTGTTTTTTATCTTTTTACTACGATTATACTACCGAGACATGTATGTACTTTTGTTTCAGACATGAACATGGATACTACCGCTGACAATCGTATGTATACCTTGATTTCATAACGATGAGATATAATATATGAAGAAAGGAACACCGTTATACAGTATGTGGCTATTATTTCGCAGGGAACGCAAAGATCGCCACTAAAAAGTGTGAAATAAAATAATTTTTGGAAAAAAAATATAACCGACTTCGAAATGCACTGAAAAGTATGAAATAATTTTTATTTGATATGTATAAATTCTATTCGGCTCTTTATACCATTGATTAAAGTATTACATTACATTTTATATACAATGCATGCTTTTCGGAGACAGCGCAAAATTACAAACTGTGTAAATGAAAGATGTTGCTAATGTGAAAATATGTAAAAGGATTTAAGTATTTTGACAATTTCCAATGTAGACAATTAGTTAATTTTGCATCTTGTAGGGTATGACTCCCAGTTGGTCCCGTAAAAAAAAAATTTTGCATTTCACCGCTGCTTGCCACCTTTTTATTGCAAAAAAGCGTACGATTTCGTCCGCGTTGTGTACGGTCATCGATTACTGCAAGATGGATGGACCAATCGGAACGAAACCTTTAGCATCTTATAGAGTATGACCAACAGTTGGTCCCGTAAAAAAACCCGGTTCGGATTTCTACATTTTTTCCGCTTTTATCGCAAAAAACGTGCTATATCGCTCGTACTCGGCCTGATATCGATGAAACCTAGTATTACATTTCTTCCGGCTGGAGATGTTTCCACGATGATACCATTTGCAACATTCCCCTCACTTTCCTGCACCTCCCTTCACATCCCTGCACTTCTCTTCCCATCCCCTCACTTCTCTTCGCATCCCTGCACTTCCCTTCATTTCCTTATCTTTCCCTTCCAAACCCAACTCTCCCCCTGCCCCGTCCTCCCCCCTTCCCTTTCGCTTCAATCCTTTTCCTTCCCTTCTCTACCCGCCCCTGCTGTTCTCTCCGTTGCTAATTACTATTCTTATTGCAATAATTATTGCAATAATTACTGGTATTCTAAAGTTCTTATTATAATAATTTGATGTTACTCGCCAAGAAACTTTCCCACCGCGATGAACTCTTCTACGCGAAATGGCAGGTGTTTAACTGTTATGCAGTGTGCAGCTACCACGTTGCATCGAATGTGGCATTCGTGATCTGGGTATAGACGTTGGAGATTTCTTAACCACTTTGTCGGCAATAAATACAACACAAACCATGGCTTGCTTCTTTACATATCGTTTGCTGGTAGCTGATTCGGACTGTTTCTTTGTAATAACAGAAGCCGCCGTAATCTTTCCATTTCCGCGAATGCTTTTTCGTCGTGCGGTTTACTAAGGACTTTGTTTGGTGCTAAATCAGACAAAGCTAGACCATGCAAACTTTTGACACGACTAAGAGCGACGTAAATTTGTCCTTTTGCAAAATTCTTTTTGCCAAGATCAATTACAGCGCTATCTAATGTTGTCCCTTGCAATTTATGCACCGTTACTGCCCAGCTTAGGATAAGTGGTAGCATCCTTCGTTCGACGTCTCCATAACCTTTTGTTGCTTGAAACGTTGCGCTTACTGGAGATATTGGGATGTAACCATCAGTATCTTTAAATCTCCTACCAATGGATTCGTCGTCAAATTTTATAAGTATTGAGTCCGGTAGTTCTCCCTGTTCCAGCTGATCCCTACGAAGTGCCGGCCATATAAATTTCTTTACTATTCCCATCGCGCCGTTTATCAAACCATCAGATATTGATATATTTCGTCGTAGCATGATTCGCGATCCCTCGGCTAACGACAGTGTATGTGACAGCCCGCCACAATTATTTATATTTGCAGGTATGACATTTGCCGGTGGCTTTCTTCCATACGTAGCTGCCTCGCGGGACTCGTCTACTGCGTCGATGACGTAGATTCGGCGTGATTCTGCTAATTTCTCGGTCATTTTTCTGTTATATTCATCCACTAATTTTATAGTTGGGAATATTCTAACAGCTGCTCCGTCCTCAAATTCTCCGGTTAGGGGAACTCTTCTTCGTTCACATAGTATTTCCAGTTGCGAGGTTGTCACTTCTCCAAATCGTAGGTTGTTCAGTAAATCGATAAACTCGGCATCATCTTTTTGTCGCATATTAATCGTGAGTTCGCAGAAAGAAAATTGGTGCCATAAATTAATTTCGGCAGAACACCAGTGTGGTTGCACAAAACACCAGTGGCCTTTCACTGGGGGTAACTGCATGATGTCGCCAAAGAGAAGTACATTTACACCACCAAATAGTTTATCATTCGTCTTGATTTCCTGTAATCTTAAATGAATTATTCGCAAATTCTCATAAGATACCATTGATATCTCATCGATAATCAACCACCTTGTGTGACGCCACTTGCGCCTCTCATGTTCCAGTCTTTGTCCTGTCAGCCGGCGATAGGTCATTGCGGCACCTTTTTCAATAGGCAAAGAGAACATGGAATGCAGAGTTCGTCCGAATATTTGGCGGGCGGCAACTCCGGTCAAAGAAGCTACTTCAATGAAACATGGTTTTATCATCGTATCGACTGTAGGATTATAGCAACGTTTCACATGTTCAACAATTAATTTTAAAATAAACGACTTGCCACTTCCGGCTCCTCCGGTAATAAATAGCAACATTTGTTCTTTATTTTCATCGTCATCATTTTTAACATCTTTCTCAATTACTGCGGAAACTGATTTTAATAAGTCCTTCTGTTGAATATTGAGACCTCGAATAGTATTCAGGAATACGTCTTCCGGCATTGCTACTGCTTCCGGTTGCTGGTCTTCGTATAAATCCACTTGATCACAATATATTACCTCGTCGGCATGAATCCTTTCTGGATCTCTTGGATGTTCATTATTACTTTCGTCTTCGTTTACAACATTCAAAGCAGCAGCTTGGGCGAGCGCCGCTTCAATAATTTGTTCTGCGTGAGTAAATTGTTCGACGGTTGCATTTCCCAACATAGGTTTTAATTCGTGTTGACGTCGCAGGAAACATTGTTCAGCGGATTCGTTTTCGGACATAAGTGTGCTTTCATTCCGAAATGGAATGTGGCACACTATTAGGTTATAGAAATACCCTTCTCTATCGCTATTCAAGGTATAATATCGGTGGCGAAGTACAGCTGGTTTATTTCTTATTCGCATTCGGACATTGTCCTTCAACTTTATAAACCTAGACTTTGACGTTTCTTCATCGTCATTTCTAAGTTCTGCATCTCCATCCTCTTCTGTCCACAATCCACTTGAAACTGTTTCATATCGGACAGCAAATTCGGCCAAGCTCAAGTTCTCCAGGTTGTCTGGTCGTTGTACGTAACGATCAAATATGTTGTTAAAAAATGACGTTTCGTATCCTTCGAATCGCAAGATTCTATACCTCTGTTCGGGGCGACAGCTGTTTATAAATACAGCTTTCCGGGAACTCATTTTCAGAGGTAGATGGCATAATCGGTAAGCGCATTCTGCAGCACTGACCATACGTTGGGACAGAATTGCCATAGATACAGAAAACAGTTGATTCCAGGTGCCGCCGCCCCTGCGTTTTGCTCGTGAGACGGCATCTTTAATAATATCTCCCGTGTCCTGCGGCTCGCACTTACTTGCGTATTTAGCAATATAATATGCCACAGCTGTAACATTTCCGCACGGCTGAATATCCATATTTCCTTCCCACATCTTTAACAGTGCGGGGTTGTAATTATTTACCATCACCTCATTTGCGGTTCGTTTAAGTACGCAGAAACGTCCGTTGTTGACGAGTGTGTCATCAGGTCCCAAGCACATCGTGCTTTCACTTACCGGTCTGGGGAATCCAAATCGACAACAACGATTATTTCGATCTTTGTAACACGTATGAGAATGTTTATGAATTTGGACTTTTGCAACTATGTTGTTAATGTCTGGTTCCGTCGTTTCCAATGAACAAGATATAACATTCTGAATAAGGTTGCGGCCTTCGGTGGTTAGGAAGTCAGGTACGTTTGCGCACCAAACAAGCATGTGCAAATGTGGACTTCCCCTATTTTGAAATTCGATCCTATACCAAAAATCGATAACAACGCCACCTAAGCAAGGCGAGTTTTTTAAATACTGCATTAACGCGTTAACACGCACCGTAAATTGCCTTGCTACAACTACTGGGTATCTCTGAACCAACTTCAACCGATCTGCAAACGTTAGGTTTTCGGCTTCGGTAGGTGATCGGCCTTCAGATATTAGTAATGCTTTCAACATATCTGGCCAATTCAGATCGTTGCAAGAGAATGTAGCAAACCATGTGGGCGGTCCAAGACTTCGGACCATGGCGACTAATTCCGAACAGCATCGTCTCCAGTATGATGCTGACCCTCTTATGTTTCTCATCGTTAGGTGAATATTATCTATTAATCCCGCTGGAGTATGTTCGCCTTGGCGCATTCTACACGATACTGACACGCTAGCTTTAGCGCGATAATATTCAACAACGGATAGTGCAAAGAACAAGTAATCTGTGCGTTGGAATCGTTTATCATTGCTTAAAATACGTGCTTGGAAGTAATCCAGCGGTGTTATTGGGATATCGCGATATTCTCCGAATCCATTTCTTCCGTCCGGATACAGAAAGAACCAACAGAGTTCTTCCATCCTTCTTTCCCTCTCTAGGTTCAAAGGTGGTGCCGTTTTTCTATGTATGTTCGCCAGCTCTATTGGTTCGTTTTCTTCTTCATTATTAGCAATACGATTGTTACTAACATAGATGATACTATCGATATTAGGAATATTTTCGTCAACGGAACGTAACATACTTGTTGCGAAGATAATCTGCGTTTCGGCTGATTGTCCTGGAGGGGTCACACCCGATAAATTTTGTGTCCTTCGGGCTTGTGGAGACCTACCCCTTTCTGGTGCGATCGATATAGGTGTTAATGAAAACACATTCAGCACATTGCTATTGCCTTCTTTAGCGCGTAAATTACGACGCAACATGGCGTGTAAATCATCAATATTAGTACATTTCATACAGCATGAGACCCCCCTTGACGGTGCTTTATATCCTTTTGGACCTCTTGCATGAGAGTCAAACATCCAATAGCACGGATTGTCCGCCAGGTTGTTCCATGATATTGCTACTGCTGTATAATTTGCAGTAAGAATTCCATTCGTGTGCTGTTCGAAAAACATAATTAGACCGTTCTTTAAATTTGGAAATCCCTCATCACTGTTATCAATATCGATATGGCCATTTACAGTCATTTCATTTCGTACGTTAATATCGACTCTAATATTATTAAATAACATCTGCGGCAATAAATCGGTTGCGGCTAAGTACTCTATGTTGGCTTCTCTGTGGTCAGGATCACTTCGAGCCTCAATGCAATCGCGGTAATATTTATCTCCTACTAAAACTATGTAATCGACATCGCTAGTACACCACGTATTAGGATCGATCAAATTAAATGCGACGCAAGCAACTGCTGCTACGCCAGTGCATTGCCTACCGCGAGACTGGACACTAAAGCGATCGCTAGCTTGATGGAACGAGCCTCGCAAAATAGCTACGTTACGGCCGACACTTACAAATCTACTGTTTGTTTCGGTATTTCTTTGTGCAACGGGTGTTTCGTTTGTTACGTTAACAGGCTGTTCAATTACATGCGTTATGTCCATAATGTTAGTAGTAATATTAGAGAAACATGGTCGCACATCTCTGTACAGCGCGTTATTTCGTATTAGCCATTGTAGAGCTATCCGAATTTTGCCGACATCTATTTCATACTGCCGCTGTCGCTCGATATTTTCCAGACTTTCCACTATAATCATTACACCGGTTTGGTCTAATCTAAGTGGAAGTTGTTCGGCTACTTCGAACACATCGCGGGCAAACAGAACTACCTGACCTTTGCACCAATCCTGACTAAAGCGATTTTGAATTTTTATGATTTTAATAAACGGTACTATTCTACACAACATTTGTTTTTCTATTTCCGACAACTTGGCTATTTCTTCGGGTACAGACATTACTTCCATTTTGTTCCAGAACGCCTGTGCTGGAACTTTGTGTTTTTTAAGATGATGCAGGCAACGAGAGCATGTTATTATCTTCTCTGATTCCATCAAACATACAGGAATTATACGAGAAACACCCTGCGTATGCAGAGTGCAACGTTGCTGCGGATATAAAGTCTTGTAACACACTGCGCACGGCAAATCAGCAAAAATATTAATAGCCGATTTAAAGTAGTTCTCCGCGAGGATGCGTTCTTTTCTTCGTTTTCTAGCTGTTTCACGAATATTGCTTAAACGTGTTTCTCTTAATTTGGATCGTTCATTTAATATTATATCTCGCATACGAGATCGTAAATCTCGCAGACGGTGCGCACGTTCTTGCTTAGATTCGTTCGCTAAACGTCGTTGGATCGTTCGGAAGCGACGCGAACGCTCCTCAGCAGTTTCCTTCGTTAGACGTCGCCGAATTACTCCCATGCGGCGTGACCGTTGCGCGGGAGTTTCGTTCTCTAAACGTCGCTGAATTAATCCGACGCGATGCGACCGTTCCGAGGGCGTTTCGTTAGCTACACGTCGCCGAATTAATCCAATGCGGCGTGATCGTTCCGCAGGAGTTTCGTTATCTATGCGTCGCCGAATTAATCCCTTTCGACGTGACCGTTCCTTCGCGGGTTCGTTCGCTAAACGTCGCCGAATTATTCCGATACGACGTGACCGTTCCTCAACAGATTCATTCGCCAAACGATTACGAATTATATTCAGCCGACGTTTTTTTTCTCTTGCCAGTTCGCGTGATAATTTCGAATGAATATATTTCCGCATTGCAGATAATCTCGAATCGCGTTCGGTATCAGTTTCTTGCCGCCGTGTCCGGGCGTTTCTTTCCCTATTTTTATTGAGACGTATTCGTTCAGCATTCTCGGACTCGTTTGCACGACTCCTTCTCATACGGGACGCACGTTTTGTTGGCCTTCCCATAGTTGCGTATTTGATTTGGCGACAAACAGGAATTATTTATTCTTAATGCAGTTTCAGTCGGGCAAAGCAGACCTGGCCCGTTTATTTTTAATAAAGTTCGGGTCGCGCACAGCAGACCTGGCCCGTTTAATTTTAATAATATTAATACAGTTCGGGTCGCGCACAGCAGACCTGGCCCGTCTAATTTTTATTAATAATATTAATACAGTTCGGGTCGCGCACAGCAGACCTGGCCCGTTTAATTTTAATAATAATAATACAGTTCGGGTCGCGCACAGCAGACCTGGCCCGTTTAATTTTAATAATATTAATACAGTTCGGGTCGCGCACAGCAGACCTGGCCCGTCTAATTTTTATTAATAATATTAATACAGTTCGGGTCGCGCACAGCAGACCTGGCCCGTTTAATTTTAATAATAATAATACAGTTCGGGTCGCGCACAGCAGACCTGGCCCGTTTAATTTTAATAATATTAATACAGTTCGGGTCGCGCACAGCAGACCTGGCCCGTTTAATTTTTATTAATACTATTAATACAGTTCGGGTCGCGCACAGCAGACCTGGCCCGTCTAATTTTTATTAATAATATTAATACAGTTCGGGTCGCGCACAGCAGACCTGGCCCGTTTAATTTTAATAATAATAATACAGTTCGGGTCGCGCACAGCAGACCTGGCCCGTCTAATTTTTATTAATAATATTAATACAGTTCGGGTCGCGCACAGCAGACCTGGCCCGTCTAATTTTTATTAATAATATTAATACAGTTCGGGTCGCGCACAGCAGACCTGGCCCGTTTAATTTTAATAATAATAATACAGTTCGGGTCGCGCACAGCAGACCTGGCCCGTTTAATTTTAATAATATTAATACAGTTCGGGTCGCGCACAGCAGACCTGGCCCGTTTAATTTTAATAATATTAATACAGTTCGGGTCGCGCACAGCAGACCTGGCCCTTTTACTTTTTCTATACAGTTTCGGTCGTGCAAAGAGGACTTGGACCGTTTACTCTTTTTTGGCCGAGAATTACTCGCAGAAATCAGACTTGGCCGGTTCGTTTTTTCATTCAGCTCAGGCGCACACGGCGCACTTCGTGTTATTGAAATAAAAATTGCAGTATATATTACCTTCTGCACGGTGTTGGGTTGAACACGTTGACACTTACGAACAACGAATATATTTAAATATGTCGCGTTCGGTCGTTCACGTATTCGTTTCAACTAATAATTACACGATTTGGTTATTCCCGCTACCTGTGTTTGCTTACGCCGTGAGCACAATTGACACAGTACAGTTCATGTTAAATACGTTTGTTCATACACCGGGCAAATCGGCGGAAGTATGGTGTCCGGTATGTTAATAGTACCTCGTATATCGACTATTGTTACTTGTAACTTGGATTATACGATTCGGTAATTTTTCAATAGTATCCATACTTTGGAAACCACAATGGGGTGCATACGTACCACGCAATATTTGTTGCAGAAACTAGAAAAACAATTGTTTACATACCAACAACAATTGGTACGCTTCTTGTAGCACATTGTTATGTGCAGCAAATGCGCCAATTCTTGTCAACACTGCCCCGTTTATTTATATTGAAGAAACAACGGACATACGACAAATTATTATTAATATTTCGCTTCTTTTTTTTGCCGTCTGTTTATTCATAATTCAATACGTTTGATATTACGAGATGCAGACTAATATGAAATATATCATCGCTGGAACAATGCACAATTTGTGAGGACACTCATTATTGGTAAAAATTTGTTGGTACTTCCATACTTTTGGTGGATACTGTACTGTACCGACAGGAATGTCAACATACACAACAATTCCTTCGATCGTGGATTGCGTCGCCATCAACTTTCTTCGGTTCATACCGACTGATTGTTGTTCCTCAGTTTCAAAGTAAGCGTGACGGTAAAGAGTGGTACGTACGACAGATATAATATTTTAACATTACATTTGCTACTTATTACATAGTACTTCTTAGCATCCGGTGCTTTAATTTTGTTAGTTGGTATTTCGTAAGTAGGTATTGCAAAATTGATAACAGTTTATGTTGTATTAGGTCGTGTAACATGAAATGTCGACTTTATAACGGGAACTGTACATACAAGCGCTTTTCTATTGCACGTAATATGATACATGCAACATTTCCTTACATTCCGTACATTATTTTCATTTTCAATACATTACAATGCAATTTCCCTACCTTCTTTTTTTTTTTTTCGTTAAATTTTTGTTACAATTTCAATTGCGCGTGCTTCACAGAAATGTACAGAGGACACGGTTTCAATGCGTGAGTCGTACCACATTTCCATGATAACGCCGTGCGACAAATTCCGACTATTTTTCGATTTTGTAACCTCGAATATGCAATTCGTAAAGCTTTGTGCGGGCTGCATATGACTGAACACCGTTCCTCCCCGGAACCCACAGATTTTGAAAAACTCATTGCAATTTTCGCAAACACTTGCAAATTTTCATCTTTGGAGATATCTTTGCTGATATTTTTCCATTTATATGAAAACCTGTGGGTCAGGATGATAATCTCCTGCTCCACGTGATAGAGCGAACAATTCTGCTTCGGAAAACATGAGGCAGAAGTACAAAATCCTTTCATGTTTTTAGTATAGAAGCGAAATAGTTCGGCAAAAAACGTAGCGAGAGCAGTGGTACTCACAACCGGTCTTTCGCCATCATCGATACGCCAAGCAGTAGGCATGGCGACCGCCGCGCCGGCGTTGAGTACTACTGCGGCTGCCGCGTGGTTGGCCGAACTATTTCGTTTCTATACCAATAATGAAACATGATTTTTTTGAAGTTCTGTCTCATGTTTTTCCATTCTGAAATATCGACACTATCACGCTGAATCGTTACATTTTCCGCATAATTTGCAACTTCTTTCTTTTTTTTCCACCTTATTTGATTCTTTCGCGAACCATGGGTGCTGCAGAGAAACGGGTTTCACATTCGTATTCAGCCAGCAGAAATCTACAACAATTGCATATCGGAAGTTGTGACATTTTTTCCATGTTGTGTACTGTACTTATTAACAATAAATCATAGTCTTCCGTCGATGTATGAGTCGTTGCAGTCTGCACAAGTTCTTCGGCGTATCGAAATGCTGCATGACCCCGGCATTCATGATGTCGATGCATACTGCATACAAACTTGACAGAGAGGCGTAAACATAAGCAAATATTCGTACGTGAAAAGTGTCCGGAAAATAGGAGATTCTAGATATCATCGACGTGCAGAACATTTCTCATATCCGAATGTTATTCGAACCAGCAGATGTAAATAATTGACCATACAAACTCGACATTTCATATTCCGCGACATCATATTCATGTGCAAATATCCATAATCCGCAGAGTAACATTTACTCTCGTACTTTATACGGATTTTCTTGTTATTGTTCATATAATTGCTCAAATGTGTGTCTAATACAGCATAGTTCTTTAAAATGTATAGAAGAGTATATAATTTCCTAGCGCTTAGGAGCTTTTACGTATGCAAGATTCAAAAATCATGTATGCTCACAGTACATTGCACTGTTACATTGCAAACTAATGTATTTATTTCTTTTTGTAGATCAAAGCATGTCGAGCGAGGACGAGCGTACGTATTTCTTCGATTTCATCAGCAATATACGATTGTACATAACACCGCACATAACAACGTACATATAACAGAAATAATTCTTTATTTTTCTTGCAGCAATGATGGCGGCAAGTGGCGGCAATGGTAGGTATACCTTCACTTTCAACACTGTTATGTGTCTAAGCTAATTCCTACATGTATATATATTTTTGTCTTCCCTACGTTCAGATCAGGATCTGGGCGCCGCTGTTGCCCAGCTACAAGCGGCGGTGCAGCAGCTGCAACAACAGCTGCTGCAGCAGCAGCAGCAGCAGCAGCAACAGCAACAGCAGCAGCAGCAGCAGCAGCAGCAGCAGCAACAGCAGCGGCAGCAACAGCAGCAGCTGCCGCAGGAGGCGGAGGTGGAGGCGCAGACGCGAGGTAAGTGTGACAGAATACTGTCAGGCAAACGACCACGTTCAGGGTGTAAAAAACCTAATGGTCATGGCTTTAAGGGGTGAATCTTCACCCTTGGATCGGTGGACATTTGTAAAAAAAGCTTGCCGCAAAATTGTTTATATCATTCAAAATTAGTGTTACAATTTTTTTTACATCACCGTATTCTGCGTATTGAGAAGAAAAGTGGTTTGAAAGGAACCATATGTCGCAAACGTACCGTTTGGTCAGGAAATGTTATTGAAAAATTCACAGCGACTTGGTTGTGTAGTGTAATACGTAGAGACATGGGCCTACTACCACTCTGCCACTTGGACGTATCAACCCAAACTCATATAATAACGTCACTGCACCTTCTAGGTCTGTTGTCCCTTTAAACGTTGTGTAGTGTCAGTTCAGGGTAGAGGTGGTGAACATACGCCTGTGCCAAGACCCTCCGTCCGGGAGAATATCACGGTTCCGTTTCGACTTCATTTCATACGCAATAATTGCATTTCGGCGGTGAGGATATCACCTTTGCATTTTCACACTACACTTATCCCGTTTGCGTTATAAAAAAGTATACATTATTTGCACCCGACAGCATTTATCTGGTGATGCGTTTGCGGGTGCAATATTCCGCCATTGCAATGAACTATATTAGAAATGTACTTAAATATTCATCTGTTACATTACAGAAAGAGGAACATCGGCGGGGAAAAGCCGGGCCCGGTGGCGGGCTCGCCGCGGCCATCGGGGCGGCCGCGCGAGGTGGCCCGAGGGACATGGCAGGTCCGCTGATGGCGCCCGGCGTGGCGGTGGCCGTTGGCGGGGCGGTGGCGGTGGCGGTGGCGGTGGCGGTGGCGGTGGCGGTGGCGGTTGGCGGGGCGGTGGCAGCGGCGGCTGGCGGGGCAGGCCGTGGCCGCGCGGCGCGCAGCCGCCAAGACATGTGGTTTTTTTTAATTAATTTTTTTTTTAAACAAAAAAAAATAAATAACTACCTCATCCGAAGTGTATTTTTTTATTTTTGCAGTTCATACTACGTACTTCATTACTTATTATAGTCGTGAGGCTGTCTGTCGGTATTATTAGTTAACCTACGATTCCAGGTCCGTTTTGTGTATGCTCGGCGGTTAATCGGTAAAGAATGTACCGCCAGCGTTATGGAACCATTTGTATCTCGTAGAAGATGCAGTCGCGATGTGATTCTATTTGGAACGACTACTACGTTATGTTACGGTTATGCACTGTGCGCTGCTATTTCTCTGCCACGAATACTTCGGTCGCCACTAAAAAGTGTGAAATAAAATAATTTTTGGAAAAAAAATATAACCGACTTCGAAATGCACTGAAAAGTATGAAATAATTTTTATTTGATATGTATAAATTCCATTCGGCTCTTTATACCATTGATTAAAGTATTACATTACATTTTATATACAATGCATACTTTTCGGAGACGGCGCAAAATTACAAACTGTGTAAATGAAAGATGTTGCTAATGTGAAAATATGTAAAAGGATTTAAGTATTTTGACAATTTCCAATGTAGACAATTAGTTAATTTTGCATCTTGTAGGGTATGACTCCCAGTTGGTCCCGTAAAAAAAAAATTTTGCATTTCACCGCTGCTTGCCACCTTTTTATTGCAAAAAAGCGTACGATTTCGTCCGCGTTGTGTACGGTCATCGATTACTGCAAGATGGATGGACCAATCGGAACGAAACCTTTAGCATCTTATAGAGTATGACCAACAGTTGGTCCCGTAAAAAAACCCGGTTCGGATTTCTACATTTTTTCCGCTTTTATCGCAAAAAACGTGCTATATCGCTCGTACTCGGCCTGATATCGATGAAACCTAGTATTACATTTCTTCCGGCTGGAGATGTTTCCACGATGATACCATTTGCAACATTCCCCTCACTTTCCTGCACCTCCCTTCACATCCCTGCACTTCTCTTCCCATCCCCTCACTTCTCTTCGCATCCCTGCACTTCCCTTCATTTCCTTATCTTTCCCTTCCAAACCCAACTCTCCCCCTGCCCCGTCCTCCCCCCTTCCCTTTCGCTTCAATCCTTTTCCTTCCCTTCTCTACCCGCCCCTGCTGTTCTCTCCGTTGCTAATTACTATTCTTATTGCAATAATTATTGCAATAATTACTGGTATTCTAAAGTTCTTATTATAATAATTTGATGTTACTCGCCAAGAAACTTTCCCACCGCGATGAACTCTTCTACGCGAAATGGCAGGTGTTTAACTGTTATGCAGTGTGCAGCTACCACGTTGCATCGAATGTGGCATTCGTGATCTGGGTATAGACGTTGGAGATTTCTTAACCACTTTGTCGGCAATAAATACAACACAAACCATGGCTTGCTTCTTTACATATCGTTTGCTGGTAGCTGATTCGGACTGTTTCTTTGTAATAACAGAAGCCGCCGTAATCTTTCCATTTCCGCGAATGCTTTTTCGTCGTGCGGTTTACTAAGGACTTTGTTTGGTGCTAAATCAGACAAAGCTAGACCATGCAAACTTTTGACACGACTAAGAGCGACGTAAATTTGTCCTTTTGCAAAATTCTTTTTGCCAAGATCAATTACAGCGCTATCTAATGTTGTCCCTTGCAATTTATGCACCGTTACTGCCCAGCTTAGGATAAGTGGTAGCATCCTTCGTTCGACGTCTCCATAACCTTTTGTTGCTTGAAACGTTGCGCTTACTGGAGATATTGGGATGTAACCATCAGTATCTTTAAATCTCCTACCAATGGATTCGTCGTCAAATTTTATAAGTATTGAGTCCGGTAGTTCTCCCTGTTCCAGCTGATCCCTACGAAGTGCCGGCCATATAAATTTCTTTACTATTCCCATCGCGCCGTTTATCAAACCATCAGATATTGATATATTTCGTCGTAGCATGATTCGCGATCCCTCGGCTAACGACAGTGTATGTGACAGCCCGCCACAATTATTTATATTTGCAGGTATGACATTTGCCGGTGGCTTTCTTCCATACGTAGCTGCCTCGCGGGACTCGTCTACTGCGTCGATGACGTAGATTCGGCGTGATTCTGCTAATTTCTCGGTCATTTTTCTGTTATATTCATCCACTAATTTTATAGTTGGGAATATTCTAACAGCTGCTCCGTCCTCAAATTCTCCGGTTAGGGGAACTCTTCTTCGTTCACATAGTATTTCCAGTTGCGAGGTTGTCACTTCTCCAAATCGTAGGTTGTTCAGTAAATCGATAAACTCGGCATCATCTTTTTGTCGCATATTAATCGTGAGTTCGCAGAAAGAAAATTGGTGCCATAAATTAATTTCGGCAGAACACCAGTGTGGTTGCACAAAACACCAGTGGCCTTTCACTGGGGGTAACTGCATGATGTCGCCAAAGAGAAGTACATTTACACCACCAAATAGTTTATCATTCGTCTTGATTTCCTGTAATCTTAAATGAATTATTCGCAAATTCTCATAAG
This sequence comes from Stelis phaeoptera, assembly GCA_943735885.1. Lineage (NCBI taxonomy): Eukaryota > Metazoa > Arthropoda > Insecta > Hymenoptera > Megachilidae > Stelis > Stelis phaeoptera. The sequence continues at coordinate 26,203 of CALSEM010000056.1, read as the reverse complement.
ATACCATTGATATCTCATCGATAATCAACCACCTTGTGTGACGCCACTTGCGCCTCTCATGTTCCAGTCTTTGTCCTGTCAGCCGGCGATAGGTCATTGCGGCACCTTTTTCAATAGGCAAAGAGAACATGGAATGCAGAGTTCGTCCGAATATTTGGCGGGCGGCAACTCCGGTCAAAGAAGCTACTTCAATGAAACATGGTTTTATCATCGTATCGACTGTAGGATTATAGCAACGTTTCACATGTTCAACAATTAATTTTAAAATAAACGACTTGCCACTTCCGGCTCCTCCGGTAATAAATAGCAACATTTGTTCTTTATTTTCATCGTCATCATTTTTAACATCTTTCTCAATTACTGCGGAAACTGATTTTAATAAGTCCTTCTGTTGAATATTGAGACCTCGAATAGTATTCAGGAATACGTCTTCCGGCATTGCTACTGCTTCCGGTTGCTGGTCTTCGTATAAATCCACTTGATCACAATATATTACCTCGTCGGCATGAATCCTTTCTGGATCTCTTGGATGTTCATTATTACTTTCGTCTTCGTTTACAACATTCAAAGCAGCAGCTTGGGCGAGCGCCGCTTCAATAATTTGTTCTGCGTGAGTAAATTGTTCGACGGTTGCATTTCCCAACATAGGTTTTAATTCGTGTTGACGTCGCAGGAAACATTGTTCAGCGGATTCGTTTTCGGACATAAGTGTGCTTTCATTCCGAAATGGAATGTGGCACACTATTAGGTTATAGAAATACCCTTCTCTATCGCTATTCAAGGTATAATATCGGTGGCGAAGTACAGCTGGTTTATTTCTTATTCGCATTCGGACATTGTCCTTCAACTTTATAAACCTAGACTTTGACGTTTCTTCATCGTCATTTCTAAGTTCTGCATCTCCATCCTCTTCTGTCCACAATCCACTTGAAACTGTTTCATATCGGACAGCAAATTCGGCCAAGCTCAAGTTCTCCAGGTTGTCTGGTCGTTGTACGTAACGATCAAATATGTTGTTAAAAAATGACGTTTCGTATCCTTCGAATCGCAAGATTCTATACCTCTGTTCGGGGCGACAGCTGTTTATAAATACAGCTTTCCGGGAACTCATTTTCAGAGGTAGATGGCATAATCGGTAAGCGCATTCTGCAGCACTGACCATACGTTGGGACAGAATTGCCATAGATACAGAAAACAGTTGATTCCAGGTGCCGCCGCCCCTGCGTTTTGCTCGTGAGACGGCATCTTTAATAATATCTCCCGTGTCCTGCGGCTCGCACTTACTTGCGTATTTAGCAATATAATATGCCACAGCTGTAACATTTCCGCACGGCTGAATATCCATATTTCCTTCCCACATCTTTAACAGTGCGGGGTTGTAATTATTTACCATCACCTCATTTGCGGTTCGTTTAAGTACGCAGAAACGTCCGTTGTTGACGAGTGTGTCATCAGGTCCCAAGCACATCGTGCTTTCACTTACCGGTCTGGGGAATCCAAATCGACAACAACGATTATTTCGATCTTTGTAACACGTATGAGAATGTTTATGAATTTGGACTTTTGCAACTATGTTGTTAATGTCTGGTTCCGTCGTTTCCAATGAACAAGATATAACATTCTGAATAAGGTTGCGGCCTTCGGTGGTTAGGAAGTCAGGTACGTTTGCGCACCAAACAAGCATGTGCAAATGTGGACTTCCCCTATTTTGAAATTCGATCCTATACCAAAAATCGATAACAACGCCACCTAAGCAAGGCGAGTTTTTTAAATACTGCATTAACGCGTTAACACGCACCGTAAATTGCCTTGCTACAACTACTGGGTATCTCTGAACCAACTTCAACCGATCTGCAAACGTTAGGTTTTCGGCTTCGGTAGGTGATCGGCCTTCAGATATTAGTAATGCTTTCAACATATCTGGCCAATTCAGATCGTTGCAAGAGAATGTAGCAAACCATGTGGGCGGTCCAAGACTTCGGACCATGGCGACTAATTCCGAACAGCATCGTCTCCAGTATGATGCTGACCCTCTTATGTTTCTCATCGTTAGGTGAATATTATCTATTAATCCCGCTGGAGTATGTTCGCCTTGGCGCATTCTACACGATACTGACACGCTAGCTTTAGCGCGATAATATTCAACAACGGATAGTGCAAAGAACAAGTAATCTGTGCGTTGGAATCGTTTATCATTGCTTAAAATACGTGCTTGGAAGTAATCCAGCGGTGTTATTGGGATATCGCGATATTCTCCGAATCCATTTCTTCCGTCCGGATACAGAAAGAACCAACAGAGTTCTTCCATCCTTCTTTCCCTCTCTAGGTTCAAAGGTGGTGCCGTTTTTCTATGTATGTTCGCCAGCTCTATTGGTTCGTTTTCTTCTTCATTATTAGCAATACGATTGTTACTAACATAGATGATACTATCGATATTAGGAATATTTTCGTCAACGGAACGTAACATACTTGTTGCGAAGATAATCTGCGTTTCGGCTGATTGTCCTGGAGGGGTCACACCCGATAAATTTTGTGTCCTTCGGGCTTGTGGAGACCTACCCCTTTCTGGTGCGATCGATATAGGTGTTAATGAAAACACATTCAGCACATTGCTATTGCCTTCTTTAGCGCGTAAATTACGACGCAACATGGCGTGTAAATCATCAATATTAGTACATTTCATACAGCATGAGACCCCCCTTGACGGTGCTTTATATCCTTTTGGACCTCTTGCATGAGAGTCAAACATCCAATAGCACGGATTGTCCGCCAGGTTGTTCCATGATATTGCTACTGCTGTATAATTTGCAGTAAGAATTCCATTCGTGTGCTGTTCGAAAAACATAATTAGACCGTTCTTTAAATTTGGAAATCCCTCATCACTGTTATCAATATCGATATGGCCATTTACAGTCATTTCATTTCGTACGTTAATATCGACTCTAATATTATTAAATAACATCTGCGGCAATAAATCGGTTGCGGCTAAGTACTCTATGTTGGCTTCTCTGTGGTCAGGATCACTTCGAGCCTCAATGCAATCGCGGTAATATTTATCTCCTACTAAAACTATGTAATCGACATCGCTAGTACACCACGTATTAGGATCGATCAAATTAAATGCGACGCAAGCAACTGCTGCTACGCCAGTGCATTGCCTACCGCGAGACTGGACACTAAAGCGATCGCTAGCTTGATGGAACGAGCCTCGCAAAATAGCTACGTTACGGCCGACACTTACAAATCTACTGTTTGTTTCGGTATTTCTTTGTGCAACGGGTGTTTCGTTTGTTACGTTAACAGGCTGTTCAATTACATGCGTTATGTCCATAATGTTAGTAGTAATATTAGAGAAACATGGTCGCACATCTCTGTACAGCGCGTTATTTCGTATTAGCCATTGTAGAGCTATCCGAATTTTGCCGACATCTATTTCATACTGCCGCTGTCGCTCGATATTTTCCAGACTTTCCACTATAATCATTACACCGGTTTGGTCTAATCTAAGTGGAAGTTGTTCGGCTACTTCGAACACATCGCGGGCAAACAGAACTACCTGACCTTTGCACCAATCCTGACTAAAGCGATTTTGAATTTTTATGATTTTAATAAACGGTACTATTCTACACAACATTTGTTTTTCTATTTCCGACAACTTGGCTATTTCTTCGGGTACAGACATTACTTCCATTTTGTTCCAGAACGCCTGTGCTGGAACTTTGTGTTTTTTAAGATGATGCAGGCAACGAGAGCATGTTATTATCTTCTCTGATTCCATCAAACATACAGGAATTATACGAGAAACACCCTGCGTATGCAGAGTGCAACGTTGCTGCGGATATAAAGTCTTGTAACACACTGCGCACGGCAAATCAGCAAAAATATTAATAGCCGATTTAAAGTAGTTCTCCGCGAGGATGCGTTCTTTTCTTCGTTTTCTAGCTGTTTCACGAATATTGCTTAAACGTGTTTCTCTTAATTTGGATCGTTCATTTAATATTATATCTCGCATACGAGATCGTAAATCTCGCAGACGGTGCGCACGTTCTTGCTTAGATTCGTTCGCTAAACGTCGTTGGATCGTTCGGAAGCGACGCGAACGCTCCTCAGCAGTTTCCTTCGTTAGACGTCGCCGAATTACTCCCATGCGGCGTGACCGTTGCGCGGGAGTTTCGTTCTCTAAACGTCGCTGAATTAATCCGACGCGATGCGACCGTTCCGAGGGCGTTTCGTTAGCTACACGTCGCCGAATTAATCCAATGCGGCGTGATCGTTCCGCAGGAGTTTCGTTATCTATGCGTCGCCGAATTAATCCCTTTCGACGTGACCGTTCCTTCGCGGGTTCGTTCGCTAAACGTCGCCGAATTATTCCGATACGACGTGACCGTTCCTCAACAGATTCATTCGCCAAACGATTACGAATTATATTCAGCCGACGTTTTTTTTCTCTTGCCAGTTCGCGTGATAATTTCGAATGAATATATTTCCGCATTGCAGATAATCTCGAATCGCGTTCGGTATCAGTTTCTTGCCGCCGTGTCCGGGCGTTTCTTTCCCTATTTTTATTGAGACGTATTCGTTCAGCATTCTCGGACTCGTTTGCACGACTCCTTCTCATACGGGACGCACGTTTTGTTGGCCTTCCCATAGTTGCGTATTTGATTTGGCGACAAACAGGAATTATTTATTCTTAATGCAGTTTCAGTCGGGCAAAGCAGACCTGGCCCGTTTATTTTTAATAAAGTTCGGGTCGCGCACAGCAGACCTGGCCCGTTTAATTTTAATAATATTAATACAGTTCGGGTCGCGCACAGCAGACCTGGCCCGTCTAATTTTTATTAATAATATTAATACAGTTCGGGTCGCGCACAGCAGACCTGGCCCGTTTAATTTTAATAATAATAATACAGTTCGGGTCGCGCACAGCAGACCTGGCCCGTTTAATTTTAATAATATTAATACAGTTCGGGTCGCGCACAGCAGACCTGGCCCGTCTAATTTTTATTAATAATATTAATACAGTTCGGGTCGCGCACAGCAGACCTGGCCCGTTTAATTTTAATAATAATAATACAGTTCGGGTCGCGCACAGCAGACCTGGCCCGTTTAATTTTAATAATATTAATACAGTTCGGGTCGCGCACAGCAGACCTGGCCCGTTTAATTTTTATTAATACTATTAATACAGTTCGGGTCGCGCACAGCAGACCTGGCCCGTCTAATTTTTATTAATAATATTAATACAGTTCGGGTCGCGCACAGCAGACCTGGCCCGTTTAATTTTAATAATAATAATACAGTTCGGGTCGCGCACAGCAGACCTGGCCCGTCTAATTTTTATTAATAATATTAATACAGTTCGGGTCGCGCACAGCAGACCTGGCCCGTCTAATTTTTATTAATAATATTAATACAGTTCGGGTCGCGCACAGCAGACCTGGCCCGTTTAATTTTAATAATAATAATACAGTTCGGGTCGCGCACAGCAGACCTGGCCCGTTTAATTTTAATAATATTAATACAGTTCGGGTCGCGCACAGCAGACCTGGCCCGTTTAATTTTAATAATATTAATACAGTTCGGGTCGCGCACAGCAGACCTGGCCCTTTTACTTTTTCTATACAGTTTCGGTCGTGCAAAGAGGACTTGGACCGTTTACTCTTTTTTGGCCGAGAATTACTCGCAGAAATCAGACTTGGCCGGTTCGTTTTTTCATTCAGCTCAGGCGCACACGGCGCACTTCGTGTTATTGAAATAAAAATTGCAGTATATATTACCTTCTGCACGGTGTTGGGTTGAACACGTTGACACTTACGAACAACGAATATATTTAAATATGTCGCGTTCGGTCGTTCACGTATTCGTTTCAACTAATAATTACACGATTTGGTTATTCCCGCTACCTGTGTTTGCTTACGCCGTGAGCACAATTGACACAGTACAGTTCATGTTAAATACGTTTGTTCATACACCGGGCAAATCGGCGGAAGTATGGTGTCCGGTATGTTAATAGTACCTCGTATATCGACTATTGTTACTTGTAACTTGGATTATACGATTCGGTAATTTTTCAATAGTATCCATACTTTGGAAACCACAATGGGGTGCATACGTACCACGCAATATTTGTTGCAGAAACTAGAAAAACAATTGTTTACATACCAACAACAATTGGTACGCTTCTTGTAGCACATTGTTATGTGCAGCAAATGCGCCAATTCTTGTCAACACTGCCCCGTTTATTTATATTGAAGAAACAACGGACATACGACAAATTATTATTAATATTTCGCTTCTTTTTTTTGCCGTCTGTTTATTCATAATTCAATACGTTTGATATTACGAGATGCAGACTAATATGAAATATATCATCGCTGGAACAATGCACAATTTGTGAGGACACTCATTATTGGTAAAAATTTGTTGGTACTTCCATACTTTTGGTGGATACTGTACTGTACCGACAGGAATGTCAACATACACAACAATTCCTTCGATCGTGGATTGCGTCGCCATCAACTTTCTTCGGTTCATACCGACTGATTGTTGTTCCTCAGTTTCAAAGTAAGCGTGACGGTAAAGAGTGGTACGTACGACAGATATAATATTTTAACATTACATTTGCTACTTATTACATAGTACTTCTTAGCATCCGGTGCTTTAATTTTGTTAGTTGGTATTTCGTAAGTAGGTATTGCAAAATTGATAACAGTTTATGTTGTATTAGGTCGTGTAACATGAAATGTCGACTTTATAACGGGAACTGTACATACAAGCGCTTTTCTATTGCACGTAATATGATACATGCAACATTTCCTTACATTCCGTACATTATTTTCATTTTCAATACATTACAATGCAATTTCCCTACCTTCTTTTTTTTTTTTTCGTTAAATTTTTGTTACAATTTCAATTGCGCGTGCTTCACAGAAATGTACAGAGGACACGGTTTCAATGCGTGAGTCGTACCACATTTCCATGATAACGCCGTGCGACAAATTCCGACTATTTTTCGATTTTGTAACCTCGAATATGCAATTCGTAAAGCTTTGTGCGGGCTGCATATGACTGAACACCGTTCCTCCCCGGAACCCACAGATTTTGAAAAACTCATTGCAATTTTCGCAAACACTTGCAAATTTTCATCTTTGGAGATATCTTTGCTGATATTTTTCCATTTATATGAAAACCTGTGGGTCAGGATGATAATCTCCTGCTCCACGTGATAGAGCGAACAATTCTGCTTCGGAAAACATGAGGCAGAAGTACAAAATCCTTTCATGTTTTTAGTATAGAAGCGAAATAGTTCGGCAAAAAACGTAGCGAGAGCAGTGGTACTCACAACCGGTCTTTCGCCATCATCGATACGCCAAGCAGTAGGCATGGCGACCGCCGCGCCGGCGTTGAGTACTACTGCGGCTGCCGCGTGGTTGGCCGAACTATTTCGTTTCTATACCAATAATGAAACATGATTTTTTTGAAGTTCTGTCTCATGTTTTTCCATTCTGAAATATCGACACTATCACGCTGAATCGTTACATTTTCCGCATAATTTGCAACTTCTTTCTTTTTTTTCCACCTTATTTGATTCTTTCGCGAACCATGGGTGCTGCAGAGAAACGGGTTTCACATTCGTATTCAGCCAGCAGAAATCTACAACAATTGCATATCGGAAGTTGTGACATTTTTTCCATGTTGTGTACTGTACTTATTAACAATAAATCATAGTCTTCCGTCGATGTATGAGTCGTTGCAGTCTGCACAAGTTCTTCGGCGTATCGAAATGCTGCATGACCCCGGCATTCATGATGTCGATGCATACTGCATACAAACTTGACAGAGAGGCGTAAACATAAGCAAATATTCGTACGTGAAAAGTGTCCGGAAAATAGGAGATTCTAGATATCATCGACGTGCAGAACATTTCTCATATCCGAATGTTATTCGAACCAGCAGATGTAAATAATTGACCATACAAACTCGACATTTCATATTCCGCGACATCATATTCATGTGCAAATATCCATAATCCGCAGAGTAACATTTACTCTCGTACTTTATACGGATTTTCTTGTTATTGTTCATATAATTGCTCAAATGTGTGTCTAATACAGCATAGTTCTTTAAAATGTATAGAAGAGTATATAATTTCCTAGCGCTTAGGAGCTTTTACGTATGCAAGATTCAAAAATCATGTATGCTCACAGTACATTGCACTGTTACATTGCAAACTAATGTATTTATTTCTTTTTGTAGATCAAAGCATGTCGAGCGAGGACGAGCGTACGTATTTCTTCGATTTCATCAGCAATATACGATTGTACATAACACCGCACATAACAACGTACATATAACAGAAATAATTCTTTATTTTTCTTGCAGCAATGATGGCGGCAAGTGGCGGCAATGGTAGGTATACCTTCACTTTCAACACTGTTATGTGTCTAAGCTAATTCCTACATGTATATATATTTTTGTCTTCCCTACGTTCAGATCAGGATCTGGGCGCCGCTGTTGCCCAGCTACAAGCGGCGGTGCAGCAGCTGCAACAACAGCTGCTGCAGCAGCAGCAGCAGCAGCAGCAACAGCAACAGCAGCAGCAGCAGCAGCAGCAGCAGCAGCAACAGCAGCGGCAGCAACAGCAGCAGCTGCCGCAGGAGGCGGAGGTGGAGGCGCAGACGCGAGGTAAGTGTGACAGAATACTGTCAGGCAAACGACCACGTTCAGGGTGTAAAAAACCTAATGGTCATGGCTTTAAGGGGTGAATCTTCACCCTTGGATCGGTGGACATTTGTAAAAAAAGCTTGCCGCAAAATTGTTTATATCATTCAAAATTAGTGTTACAATTTTTTTTACATCACCGTATTCTGCGTATTGAGAAGAAAAGTGGTTTGAAAGGAACCATATGTCGCAAACGTACCGTTTGGTCAGGAAATGTTATTGAAAAATTCACAGCGACTTGGTTGTGTAGTGTAATACGTAGAGACATGGGCCTACTACCACTCTGCCACTTGGACGTATCAACCCAAACTCATATAATAACGTCACTGCACCTTCTAGGTCTGTTGTCCCTTTAAACGTTGTGTAGTGTCAGTTCAGGGTAGAGGTGGTGAACATACGCCTGTGCCAAGACCCTCCGTCCGGGAGAATATCACGGTTCCGTTTCGACTTCATTTCATACGCAATAATTGCATTTCGGCGGTGAGGATATCACCTTTGCATTTTCACACTACACTTATCCCGTTTGCGTTATAAAAAAGTATACATTATTTGCACCCGACAGCATTTATCTGGTGATGCGTTTGCGGGTGCAATATTCCGCCATTGCAATGAACTATATTAGAAATGTACTTAAATATTCATCTGTTACATTACAGAAAGAGGAACATCGGCGGGGAAAAGCCGGGCCCGGTGGCGGGCTCGCCGCGGCCATCGGGGCGGCCGCGCGAGGTGGCCCGAGGGACATGGCAGGTCCGCTGATGGCGCCCGGCGTGGCGGTGGCCGTTGGCGGGGCGGTGGCGGTGGCGGTGGCGGTGGCGGTGGCGGTGGCGGTGGCGGTTGGCGGGGCGGTGGCAGCGGCGGCTGGCGGGGCAGGCCGTGGCCGCGCGGCGCGCAGCCGCCAAGACATGTGGTTTTTTTTAATTAATTTTTTTTTTAAACAAAAAAAAATAAATAACTACCTCATCCGAAGTGTATTTTTTTATTTTTGCAGTTCATACTACGTACTTCATTACTTATTATAGTCGTGAGGCTGTCTGTCGGTATTATTAGTTAACCTACGATTCCAGGTCCGTTTTGTGTATGCTCGGCGGTTAATCGGTAAAGAATGTACCGCCAGCGTTATGGAACCATTTGTATCTCGTAGAAGATGCAGTCGCGATGTGATTCTATTTGGAACGACTACTACGTTATGTTACGGTTATGCACTGTGCGCTGCTATTTCTCTGCCACGAATACTTCGGTCGCCACTAAAAAGTGTGAAATAAAATAATTTTTGGAAAAAAAATATAACCGACTTCGAAATGCACTGAAAAGTATGAAATAATTTTTATTTGATATGTATAAATTCCATTCGGCTCTTTATACCATTGATTAAAGTATTACATTACATTTTATATACAATGCATACTTTTCGGAGACGGCGCAAAATTACAAACTGTGTAAATGAAAGATGTTGCTAATGTGAAAATATGTAAAAGGATTGAAGTATTTAGACAATTTCCAATGTAGACAATTAGTTAATCTTGCGCCGTCTCCGAAAAGTATGCATTGTATATAAAATGTAATGTAATACTTTAATCAATGGTATAAAGAGCCGAATGGAATTTATACATATCAAATAAAAATTATTTCATACTTTTCAGTGCATTTCGAAGTCGGTTATATTTTTTTTCCAAAAATTATTTTTGGCACAAAACGAGCGATTCGTGCATAGAATCGCCGCTTTTGCTCAGTTTTGGAACAAAACGTGCGTTTCGTGCTCAGAATCGCCGCTTTTGCTCAGTTTTGGCACAAATCCCGTGTTTCGTGCGCAGAATCGCCGCTTTTCCTCAGCTTTAGCACAAAACGTGCGTTTCGTGCACAGAATCGTCGCTTTTGCTTAGGTTTGGCACAAATCCTGTGTTTCGTACACAGAATCGCCGCTTTTGCTCATCTTTGGCACAATACGTGCGTTTCGTGCACAGAATCGTCGCTTTTGCACAGTTTTGGCACAAAACGTGCGTTCCACGCACCGAATTGCTCCTCTTGGCATAAAACATGCGTTTCGTGCATAAAATCGCCGCCATTACTCAGTTTTGGCACAAAACGTGCGTGTTACGGTCCGATATTCTCCTTTTGGCACATGACGTGCGTTTCATGAACAGAATCGCCGCTTTTGCTCAGTTTTGGCACAAAACGTGCGTTCCACGCACCGAATTGCTCCTCTTTTCATAAAACGTGCGTTTCGTGCACAGAATCGTCGCTTTTGCTTAGGTTTGGCACAAATCCTGTGTTTCGTGCACAGAATCGCCGCTTTTGCTCATCTTTGGCACAATACGTGCGTTTCGTGCAAAGAATCGCCACTTTTGCTCAGTTTTTGCGGCAAAACGTGCATTTCGAGCATAGAATCGCCGCTTTTGCTCAGTTTTGGCACAAAATGTGCATTTCGAGCATAGAATCGCCGCTTTTGCTCAGTTTTGGCACAAAACGAGCGTTTCGTTCATAGAATCGCCGCTTTTGCTCAGTTTTGGCACAAAACGTGCGTTCCACGCACCGAATTGCTCCTCATGGCATAAAACGTGCGTTTCGTGCACAGAATCGCCGGTTTTGCTCAGTTTTGGATAGAAACCTGCGTTTCGTGCACAGAATCGTCGCTTTTGCATAGTTTTGGCGCAAATCCTGTGTCTCGTGCACAGAATCGCCGCTTTTGCTCAGTTTTGGCACAAAACGTGCGTTTCGTGCACAGAATCGCCGCTTTTGCTCTGTTTTGGCACAAAACGTGCGTTTCGTGCACAGAATCGCCGCTTTTGCTCAGTTTTGGCACAATACGTGCGTTTCGTGCACAGAATCGCCGCTTTTGCTCAGTTTTGCACAAAACGTGCATTTCGAGCATAGAATCGCCGCTTTTGCTCAGTTTTTTCTCAATACGTGCGTTTCGTGCACAGAATCGCCGCTTTTGCTCAGTTTTGATACAAAACGAGCGTTTCGTGAATAGAATCGCCGCTTTTACTCAGTTTTGGCACAAAACGTGCGTGTTACGCTCCGAATTTCTCCTTTTGGCACATAACGTGCGTTTCGTGATCAGAATCGCCGCTTTTGCTCAGTTTTGGCACAATACGTGCATCTCGAGCATAGAATCGCCGCTTTTGCTCAGTTTTGGCACAAAACGTGCGTTTCGTGCACAGAATCGCCGCATTTGGTCAGTTTTGGCACAAAACGTGCGTTTCGTGCACAGAATCGCCGCTTTTGCTCAGTTTTGGCACAAAACGTGCGTTTCGTGCACAGAATCGTCGCTTTTGCTTAGTTTTGGCACAAATCCTGTGTTTCGTGCACAGAATCGCCGCTTTTGCCCAGTTCTGGCACAAAACGTGCGTTTTACGCTCCGAATTTCTACTTTTGGCACATAACGTGCGCTTCGTGCACAGAATCGCCGCTTTTGCTCAGCTTTTGCACAATACGTGCGTTTCGTGCAGAGAATCGCCGTTTATGCTCAGTTTTGGCACAAAACGTGCATTTCGAGCATAGAATCGCCGTTTTTGCTCAGTTTTGGCACAATACGTGCGTTTCGTGCACAGAATCGACGCTTTTGCTCAGTTTTGGCGGCAAAACGTGCATTTCGAGCATAGAATCGCCGCTTTTGCTCAGTTTTGGCACAAAACGTGCATTTCGAGCATAGAATCGCCGCTTTTGCTCAGTTTTGGCACAAAACGAACGTTTCGTTCATAGAATCGCCGCCTTTGCTCAGTTTTGGCACAAAACGTGCGTTTCGTGCACAGAATCGCCGCTTTTGCTCTGTTTTGGCACAAAACGTGCGTTTCGTGCACAGAATCGCCGCTTTTGCTCAGTTTTGGCACAATACGTGCGTTTCGTGCACAGAATCGCCGCTTTTGCTCAGTTTTGCACAAAACGTGCATTTCGAGCATAGAATCGCCGCTTTTGCTCAGTTTTTTCTCAATACGTGCGTTTCGTGCACAGAATCGCCGCTTTTGCTCAGTTTTGATACAAAACGAGCGTTTCGTGAATAGAATCGCCGCTTTTACTCAGTTTTGGCACAAAACGTGCGTGTTACGCTCCGAATTTCTCCTTTTGGCACATAACGTGCGTTTCGTGATCAGAATCGCCGCTTTTGCTCAGTTTTGGCACAATACGTGCATCTCGAGCATAGAATCGCCGCTTTTGCTCAGTTTTGGCACAAAACGTGCGTTTCGTGCACAGAATCGCCGCATTTGGTCAGTTTTGGCACAAAACGTGCGTTTCGTGCACAGAATCGCCGCTTTTGCTCAGTTTTGGCACAAAACGTGCGTTTCGTGCACAGAATCGTCGCTTTTGCTTAGTTTTGGCACAAATCCTGTGTTTCGTGCACAGAATCGCCGCTTTTGCCCAGTTCTGGCACAAAACGTGCGTTTTACGCTCCGAATTTCTACTTTTGGCACATAACGTGCGCTTCGTGCACAGAATCGCCGCTTTTGCTCAGCTTTTGCACAATACGTGCGTTTCGTGCAGAGAATCGCCGTTTATGCTCAGTTTTGGCACAAAACGTGCATTTCGAGCATAGAATCGCCGTTTTTGCTCAGTTTTGGCACAATACGTGCGTTTCGTGCACAGAATCGACGCTTTTGCTCAGTTTTGGCGGCAAAACGTGCATTTCGAGCATAGAATCGCCGCTTTTGCTCAGTTTTGGCACAAAACGTGCATTTCGAGCATAGAATCGCCGCTTTTGCTCAGTTTTGGCACAAAACGAACGTTTCGTTCATAGAATCGCCGCCTTTGCTCAGTTTTGGCACAAAACGTGCGTTCCACGCACCGAATTGTTCCTCATGGCATAAAACGTGGGTTTCGTGCACAGAATCGCCGCTTTTGCTCAGTTTTGGCGGCAAAACGTGCATTTCGAGCATAGAATCGCCCCTTATGCTCAGTTTTGGCACAAAACGTGCGTTTCGTGCACAGAATCGTCGCTTTTGCTTAGTTTTGGCACAAATCCTGTGTTTCGTGCACAGAATCGCAGCTTTTGCCCAGTTTTGGCACAAAACGTGCGTTTTGCGCTCCGAATTACTCCTTTTGGCACATAACGTGCGCTTCGTGCACAGAATCGCCGCTTTTGCTCAGTTTTGGCACAAATCCTGTGTTTCGTGCTCAGAATCGCCGCTTTTGCTCAGTTTTGGCACAAATCCCGTGTTTCGTGCGCAGAATCGCCGCTTTTCCTCAGTTTTAGCACAAAACGTGCGTTTCGTGCACAGAATCGCCGCTTTTGCTCAGTTTTGGTACAAAACGTGCGTTCCACGCACCGAATTGCTCCTCTTGGCATAAAACGTGAGTTTCGTGCACAGAATCGCCGCTTTTGCTCAGTTTTGGATGAAAACCTGCGTTTCGTGCAGAGAATCGCCCCTTATGCTCAGTTTTGGCACAAAACGTGCTTTTCGTGCATAGAATCGCCGCTTTTGCTCAGTTTTTTCTCAATGCGTGCGTTTCGTGCACAGAATCGCCGCTTTTGCTCAGTTTTGATACAAAACGAACGTTTCGTGAATAGAATCGCCGCTTTTACTCAGTTTTGGCACAAAACGTGCGTGTTACGCTCCGAATTTCTCCTTTTGGCACATAACGTGCGTTTCGTGATCAGAATCGCCGCTTTTGCTCAGTTTTGGCACAAAACTTGCATTCGAGCATAGAATCGCCGCTTTTGTTCAGTTTTGGCACAAAACGTGCATTCGAGCATAGAATCGCCGCTATTGCTCAGTTTTGGCACAATACGTGCATCTCGAGCATAGAATCGCCGCTTTTGCTCAGTTTTGGCACAAAACGTGCGTTTCGTGCACAGAATCGCCGCATTTGGTCAGTTTTGGCACAAATCGTGCGTTTCGTGCACAGAATCGCCGCTTTTGCTCAGTTTTGGCACAAAACGTGCGTTTCGTGCACAGAATCGTCGCTTTTGCTTAGTTTTGGCACAAATCCTGTGTTTCGTGCACAGAATCGCCGCTTTTGCCCAGTTTTGGCACAAAACGTGCGTTTTACGCTCCGAATTTCTACTTTTGGCACATAACGTGCGCTTCGTGCACAGAATCGCCGCTTTTGCTCAGCTTTTGCACAATACGTGCGTTTCGTGCAGAGAATCGCCGCTTATGCTCAGTTTTGGCACAAAACGTGCATTTCGAGCATAGAATCGCCGCTTTTGCTCAGTTTTGGCACAATACGTGCATTTTGTGCACAGAATCGCCGCTTTTGCTCAGTTTTGGCGGCAAAACGTGCATTTCGAGCATAGAATCGCCGCTTTTGCTCAGTTTTGGCACAAATCCTGTGTTTCGTGCACAGAATCGCCGCTTTTTCCCAGTTTTGGCACAAAACGTGCGTTTTACGTTCCGAATTTCTACTTTTGGCACATAACGTGCGCTTCGTGCACAGAATCGCCGCTTTTGTTCAGCTTTTGCACAATACGTGCGTTTCGTGCAGAGAATCGCCGCTTATGCTCAGTTTTGGCACAAAACGTGCATTTCGAGCATAGAATCGCCGCTTTTGCTCAGTTTTGGCACAATACGTGCATTTTGTGCACAGAATCGCCGCTTTTGCTCAGTTTTGGCGGCAAAACGTGTATTTCGAGCATAGAATCGCCGCTTTTGCTCAGTTTTGGCACAAAATGTGCATTTCGAGCATAGAATCGCCGCTTTTGCTCAGTTTTGGCACAAAACGAGCGTTTCGTTCATAGAATCGCCGCTTTTGCTCAGTTTTGGCACAAAACGTGCGTTCCACGCACCGAATTGCTCCTCATGGCATAAAACGTGCGTTTCGTGCACAGAATCGCCGCTTTTGCTCAGTTTTGGCACAAATCCTGTGTTTCGTGCTCAGAATCGCCGCTTTTGCTCAGTTTTGGCACAAATCCCGTGTTTCGTGCGCAGAATCGCCGCTTTTCCTCAGTTTTAGCACAAAACGTGCGTTTCGTGCACAGAATCGCCGCTTTTGCTCAGTTTTGGTACAAAACGTGCGTTCCAAGCATCGAATTGCTCCTCTTGGCATAAAACGTGCGTTTCGTGCACAGAATCGCCGCACTTGGTCTGTTTTGGCACAAAACGTGCGTTTCGTGCACAGAATCGCCGCTTTTGCTCAGTTTTGGCACAAAACGTGCGTTTCGTGCACAGAATCGCCGCACTTGGTCTGTTTTGGCACAAAACGTGCGTTTCGTGCACAGAATCGCCGCTTTTGCTCAGTTTTGGCACAAAACGTGCGTTTCGTGCACAGAATCGTCGCTTTTGCTTAGTTTTGGCACAAATCCTGTGTTTCGTGCACAGAATCGCCGCTTTTGCCCAGTTTTGGCACAAAACGTGCATTTCGAGCATAGAATCGCCGCTTTTGCTCAGTTTTGGCACAATACGTGCATTTTGTGCACAGAATCGCCGCTTTTGCTCAGTTTTGGCGGCAAAACGTGTATTTCGAGCATAGAATCGCCGCTTTTGCTCAGTTTTGGCACAAAACGTGCGTGTTACGCTCCGAATTTCTCCTTTTGGCACATAACGTGCGTTTCGTGATCAGAATCGCCGCTTTTGCTCAGTTTTGGCACAAAACTTGCATTCGAGCATAGAATCGCCGCTTTTGTTCAGTTTTGGCACAAAACGTGCATTCGAGCATAGAATCGCCGCTATTGCTCAGTTTTGGCACAATACGTGCATCTCGAGCATAGAATCGCCGCTTTGCTCAGTTTTGGCACAAAACGTGCGTTTCGTGCACAGAATCGCCGCATTTGGTCAGTTTTGGCACAAATCGTGCGTTTCGTGCACAGAATCGCCGCTTTTGCTCAGTTTTGGCACAAAACGTGCGTTTCGTGCACAGAATCGTCGCTTTTGCTTAGTTTTGGCACAAATCCTGTGTTTCGTGCACAGAATCGCCGCTTTTGCCCAGTTTTGGCACAAAACGTGCGTTTTACGCTCCGAATTTCTACTTTTGGCACATAACGTGCGCTTCGTGCACAGAATCGCCGCTTTTGCTCAGCTTTTGCACAATACGTGCGTTTCGTGCAGAGAATCGCCGCTTATGCTCAGTTTTGGCACAAAACGTGCATTTCGAGCATAGAATCGCCGCTTTTGCTCAGTTTTGGCACAATACGTGCATTTTGTGCACAGAATCGCCGCTTTTGCTCAGTTTTGGCGGCAAAACGTGCATTTCGAGCATAGAATCGCCGCTTTTGCTCAGTTTTGGCACAAATCCTGTGTTTCGTGCACAGAATCGCCGCTTTTTCCCAGTTTTGGCACAAAACGTGCGTTTTACGTTCCGAATTTCTACTTTTGGCACATAACGTGCGCTTCGTGCACAGAATCGCCGCTTTTGTTCAGCTTTTGCACAATACGTGCGTTTCGTGCAGAGAATCGCCGCTTATGCTCAGTTTTGGCACAAAACGTGCATTTCGAGCATAGAATCGCCGCTTTTGCTCAGTTTTGGCACAATACGTGCATTTTGTGCACAGAATCGCCGCTTTTGCTCAGTTTTGGCGGCAAAACGTGTATTTCGAGCATAGAATCGCCGCTTTTGCTCAGTTTTGGCACAAAATGTGCATTTCGAGCATAGAATCGCCGCTTTTGCTCAGTTTTGGCACAAAACGAGCGTTTCGTTCATAGAATCGCCGCTTTTGCTCAGTTTTGGCACAAAACGTGCGTTCCACGCACCGAATTGCTCCTCATGGCATAAAACGTGCGTTTCGTGCACAGAATCGCCGCTTTTGCTCAGTTTTGGCACAAATCCTGTGTTTCGTGCTCAGAATCGCCGCTTTTGCTCAGTTTTGGCACAAATCCCGTGTTTCGTGCGCAGAATCGCCGCTTTTCCTCAGTTTTAGCACAAAACGTGCGTTTCGTGCACAGAATCGCCGCTTTTGCTCAGTTTTGGTACAAAACGTGCGTTCCAAGCATCGAATTGCTCCTCTTGGCATAAAACGTGCGTTTCGTGCACAGAATCGCCGCTTTTGCTCAGTTTTGGATAAAAACCTGCGTTTCGTGCAGAGAATCGCCCCTTATGCTCAGTTTTGGCACAAAACGTGCTTTTCGTGCATAGAATCGCCGCTTTTGCTCAGTTTTTTCTCAATACGTGCGTTTCGTGCACAGAATCGCCGCTTTTGCTCAGTTTTGATACAAAACGAGCGTTTCGTGAATAGAATCGCCGCTTTTACTCAGTTTTGGCACAAAACGTGCGTGTTACGCTCCGAATTTCTCCTTTTGGCACATAACGTGCGTTTCGTGATCAGAATCGCCGCTTTTGCTCAGTTTTGGCACAAAACGTGCATTCGAGCATAGAATCGCCGCTTTTGTTCAGTTTTGGCACAAAACGTGCATTTCGAGCATAGAATCGCCGCTATTGCTCAGTTTTGGCACAATACGTGCATCTCGAGCACAGAATCGCCGCTTTTGCTCAGTTTTGGCACAAAACGTGCGTTTCGTGCAGAGAATCGCCGCTTATGCTCAGTTTTGGCACAAAACGTGCATTTCGAGCATAGAATCGCCGCTTTTGCTCAGTTTTGGTACAAAACGAGCGTTTCGTTCATAGAATCGCCGCTTTTGCTCAGTTTTGGCACAAAACGTGCGTTCCACGCACCGAATTGCTGCTCATGGCATAAAACGTGCGTTTCGTGCACAGAATCGCCGCTTTTGCTCAGTTTTGGCGGCAAAACGTGCATTTCGAGAATAGAATCGCCCCTTATGCTCAGTTTTGGCACAAAACGTGCGTTTCGTGCACAGAATCGTCGCTTTTGCTTAGTTTTGGCACAAATCCTGTGTTTCGTGCACAGAATCGCAGCTTTTGCCCAGTTTTGGCACAAAACGTGCGTTTTGCGCTCCGAATTACTCCTTTTGGCACATAACGTGCGCTTCGTGCACAGAATCGCCGCTTTTGCTCAGTTTTGGCACAAATCCTGTGTTTCGTGCTCAGAATCGCCGCTTTTGCTCAGTTTTGGCACAAATCCCGTGTTTCGTGCGCAGAATCGCCGCTTTTTCTCAGTTTTGGCGCAAAGCGTGCATTCGAGCATAGAATCGCCACTATTGCTCAGTTTTGGCACAATACGTGCATCTCGAGCATAGAATCGCCGCTTTTGCTCAGTTTTGGCACAAAACGTGCGTTTCGTGCACAGAATCGCCGCACTTGGTCTGTTTTGGCACAAAACGTGCGTTTCGTGCACAGAATCGCCGCTTTTGCTCAGTTTTGGCACAAAACGTGCGTTTCGTGCACAGAATCGTCGCTTTTGCTTAGTTTTGGCACAAATCCTGTGTTTCGTGCACAGAATCGCCGCTTTTGCCCAGTTTTGGCACAAAACGTGCGTTTTACGCTCCGAATTTCTACTTTTGGCACATAACGTGCGCTTCGTGCACAGAATCGCCGCTTTTGCTCAGTTTTGGCACAAATCCTGTGTTTCGTGCTCAGAATCGCCGCTTTTGCTCAGTTTTGGCACAAATCCCGTGTTTCGTGCGCAGAATCGCCGCTTTTCCTCAGTTTTAGCACAAAACGTGCGTTTCGTGCACAGAATCGCCGCTTTTGCTCAGTTTTGGTACAAAACGTGCGTTCCAAGCATCGAATTGCTCCTCTTGGCATAAAACGTGCGTTTCGTGCACAGAATCGCCGCTTTTGCTCAGTTTTGGATAAAAACCTGCGTTTCGTGCAGAGAATCGCCCCTTATGCTCAGTTTTGGCACAAAACGTGCTTTTCGTGCATAGAATCGCCGCTTTTGCTCAGTTTTTTCTCAATACGTGCGTTTCGTGCACAGAATCGCCGCTTTTGCTCAGTTTTGATACAAAACGAGCGTTTCGTGAATAGAATCGCCGCTTTTACTCAGTTTTGGCACAAAACGTGCGTGTTACGCTCCGAATTTCTCCTTTTGGCACATAACGTGCGTTTCGTGATCAGAATCGCCGCTTTTGCTCAGTTTTGGCACAAAACGTGCATTCGAGCATAGAATCGCCGCTTTTGTTCAGTTTTGGCACAAAACGTGCATTTCGAGCATAGAATCGCCGCTATTGCTCAGTTTTGGCACAATACGTGCATCTCGAGCACAGAATCGCCGCTTTTGCTCTGTTTTGGCACAAAACGTGCGTTTCGTGCAGAGAATCGCCGCTTATGCTCAGTTTTGGCACAAAACGTGCATTTCGAGAATAGAATCGCCCCTTATGCTCAGTTTTGGCACAAAACGTGCGTTTCGTGCACAGAATCGTCGCTTTTGCTTAGTTTTGGCACAAATCCTGTGTTTCGTGCACAGAATCGCAGCTTTTGCCCAGTTTTGGCACAAAACGTGCGTTTTGCGCTCCGAATTACTCCTTTTGGCACATAACGTGCGCTTCGTGCACAGAATCGCCGCTTTTGCTCAGTTTTGGCACAAATCCTGTGTTTCGTGCTCAGAATCGCCGCTTTTGCTCAGTTTTGGCACAAATCCCGTGTTTCGTGCGCAGAATCGCCGCTTTTCCTCAGTTTTAGCACAAAACGTGCGTTTCGTGCACAGAATCGCCGCTTTTGCTCAGTTTTGGTACAAAACGTGCGTTCCACGCACCGAATTGCTCCTCTTGGCATAAAACGTGCGTTTCGTGCACAGAATCGCCGCTTTTGCTCAGTTTTGGATAAAAACCTGCGTTTCGTGCAGAGAATCGCCCCTTATGCTCAGTTTTGGCACAAAATGTGCTTTTCGTGCATAGAATCGCCGCTTTTGCTCAGTTTTTTCTCAATACGTGCGTTTCGTGCACAGAATCGCCGCTTTTGCTCAGTTTTGGCACAAAACGTGCGTTTCGTGCACAGAATCGTCGCTTTTGCTTAGTTTTGGCACAAATCCTGTGTTTCGTGCACAGAATCGCCGCTTTTGCCCAGTTTTGGCACAAAACGTGCGTTTTACGCTCCGAATTTCTACTTTTGGCACATAACGTGCGCTTCGTGCACAGAATCGCCGCTTTTGCTCAGTTTTGGCACAAATCCTGTGTTTCGTGCTCAGAATCGCCGCTTTTGCTCAGTTTTGGCACAAATCCCGTGTTTCGTGCGCAGAATCGCCGCTTTTCCTCAGTTTTAGCACAAAACGTGCGTTTCGTGCACAGAATCGCCGCTTTTGCTCAGTTTTGGTACAAAACGTGCGTTCCAAGCATCGAATTGCTCCTCTTGGCATAAAACGTGCGTTTCGTGCACAGAATCGCCGCTTTTGCTCAGTTTCGGATAAAAACCTGCGTTTCGTGCAGAGAATCGCCCCTTATGCTCAGTTTTGGCACAAAACGTGCTTTTCGTGCATAGAATCGCCGCTTTTGCTCAGTTTTTTCTCAATACGTGCGTTTCGTGCACAGAATCGCCGCTTTTGCTCAGTTTTGATACAAAACGAGCGTTTCGTGAATAGAATCGCCGCTTTTACTCAGTTTTGGCACAAAACGTGCGTGTTACGCTCCGAATTTCTCCTTTTGGCACATAACGTGCGTTTCGTGATCAGAATCGCCGCTTTTGCTCAGTTTTGGCACAAAACGTGCATTCGAGCATAGAATCGCCGCTTTTGTTCAGTTTTGGCACAAAACGTGCATTTCGAGCATAGAATCGCCGCTATTGCTCAGTTTTGGCACAATACGTGCATCTCGAGCACAGAATCGCCGCTTTTGCTCAGTTTTGGCACAAAACGTGCGTTTCGTGCAGAGAATCGCCGCTTATGCTCAGTTTTGGCACAAAACGTGCATTTCGAGCATAGAATCGCCGCTTTTACTCAGTTTTGGCACAAAACGAGCGTTTCGTTCATAGAATCGCCGCTTTTGCTCAGTTTTGGCACAAAACGTGCGTTCCACGCACCGAATTGCTGCTCATGGCATAAAACGTGCGTTTCGTGCACAGAATCGCCGCTTTTGCTCAGTTTTGGCGGCAAAACGTGCATTTCGAGAATAGAATCGCCCCTTATGCTCAGTTTTGGCACAAAACGTGCGTTTCGTGCACAGAATCGTCGCTTTTGCTTAGTTTTGGCACAAATCCTGTGTTTCGTGCACAGAATCGCAGCTTTTGCCCAGTTTTGGCACAAAACGTGCGTTTTGCGCTCCGAATTACTCCTTTTGGCACATAACGTGCGCTTCGTGCACAGAATCGCCGCTTTTGCTCAGTTTTGGCACAAATCCTGTGTTTCGTGCTCAGAATCGCCGCTTTTGCTCAGTTTTGGCACAAATCCCGTGTTTCGTGCGCAGAATCGCCGCTTTTCCTCAGTTTTAGCACAAAACGTGCGTTTCGTGCACAGAATCGCCGCTTTTGCTCAGTTTTGGTACAAAACGTGCGTTCCAAGCATCGAATTGCTCCTCTTGGCATAAAACGTGCGTTTCGTGCACAGAATCGCCGCTTTTGCTCAGTTTTGGATAAAAACCTGCGTTTCGTGCAGAGAATCGCCCCTTATGCTCAGTTTTGGCACAAAACGTGCTTTTCGTGCATAGAATCGCCGCTTTTGCTCAGTTTTTTCTCAATACGTGCGTTTCGTGCACAGAATCGCCGCTTTTGCTCAGTTTTGATACAAAACGAGCGTTTCGTGGATAGAATCGCCGCTTTTACTCAGTTTTGGCACAAAACGTGCGTGTTACGCTCCGAATTTCTCCTTTTGGCACATAACGTGCGTTTCGTGATCAGAATCGCCGCTTTTGCTCAGTTTTGGCACAAAACGTGCATTCGAGCATAGAATCGCCGCTTTTGTTCAGTTTTGGCACAAAACGTGCATTTCGAGCATAGAATCGCCGCTATTGCTCAGTTTTGGCACAATACGTGCATCTCGAGCACAGAATCGCCGCTTTTGCTCAGTTTTGGCACAAAACGTGCGTTTCGTGCAGAGAATCGCCGCTTATGCTCAGTTTTGGCACAAAACGTGCATTTCGAGCATAGAATCGCCGCTTTTGCTCAGTTTTGGCACAAAACGAGCGTTTCGTTCATAGAATCGCCGCTTTTGCTCAGTTTTGGCACAAAACGTGCGTTCCACGCACCGAATTGCTGCTCATGGCATAAAACGTGCGTTTCGTGCACAGAATCGCCGCTTTTGCTCAGTTTTGGCGGCAAAACGTGCATTTCGAGAATAGAATCGCCCCTTATGCTCAGTTTTGGCACAAAACGTGCGTTTCGTGCACAGAATCGTCGCTTTTGCTTAGTTTTGGCACAAATCCTGTGTTTCGTGCACAGAATCGCAGCTTTTGCCCAGTTTTGGCACAAAACGTGCGTTTTGCGCTCCGAATTACTCCTTTTGGCACATAACGTGCGCTTCGTGCACAGAATCGCCGCTTTTGCTCAGTTTTGGCACAAATCCTGTGTTTCGTGCTCAGAATCGCCGCTTTTGCTCAGTTTTGGCACAAATCCCGTGTTTCGTGCGCAGAATCGCCGCTTTTCCTCAGTTTTAGCACAAAACGTGCGTTTCGTGCACAGAATCGCCGCTTTTGCTCAGTTTTGGCACAAAACGTGCGTTTCGTGCACAGAATCGTCGCTTTTGCTTAGTTTTGGCACAAATCCTGTGTTTCGTGCACAGAATCGCCGCTTTTGCCCAGTTTTGGCACAAAACGTGCGTTTTACGCTCCGAATTTCTACTTTTGGCACATAACGTGCGCTTCGTGCACAGAATCGCCGCTTTTGCTCAGTTTTGGCACAAATCCTGTGTTTCGTGCTCAGAATCGCCGCTTTTGCTCAGTTTTGGCACAAATCCCGTGTTTCGTGCGCAGAATCGCCGCTTTTCCTCAGTTTTAGCACAAAACGTGCGTTTCGTGCACAGAATCGCCGCTTTTGCTCAGTTTTGGTACAAAACGTGCGTTCCACGCACCGAATTGCTCCTCTTGGCATAAAACGTGCGTTTCGTGCACAGAATCGCCGCTTTTGCTCAGTTTTGGATAAAAACCTGCGTTTCGTGCAGAGAATCGCCCCTTATGCTCAGTTTTGGCACAAAACGTGCTTTTCGTGCATAGAATCGCCGCTTTTGCTCAGTTTTTTCTCAATACGTGCGTTTCGTGCACAGAATCGCCGCTTTTGCTCAGTTTTGATACAAAACGAGCGTTTCGTGAATAGAATCGCCGCTTTTACTCAGTTTTGGCACAAAACGTGCGTGTTACGCTCCGAATTTCTCCTTTTGGCACATAACGTGCGTTTCGTGATCAGAATCGCCGCTTTTGCTCAGTTTTGGCACAAAACGTGCATTCGAGCATAGAATCGCCGCTTTTGTTCAGTTTTGGCACAAAACGTGCATTTCGAGCATAGAATCGCCGCTATTGCTCAGTTTTGGCATAATACGTGCATCTCGAGCACAGAATCGCCGCTTTTGCTCAGTTTTGGCACAAAACGTGCGTTTCGTGCAGAGAATCGCCGCTTATGCTCAGTTTTGGCACAAAACGTGCATTTCGAGCATAGAATCGCCGCTTTTGCTCAGTTTTGGCACAAAACGAGCGTTTCGTTCATAGAATCGCCGCTTTTGCTCAGTTTTGGCACAAAACGTGCGTTCCACACACCGAATTGCTGCTCATGGCATAAAACGTGCGTTTCGTGCACAGAATCGCCGCTTTTGCTCAGTTTTGGCGGCAAAACGTGCATTTCGAGAATAGAATCGCCCCTTATGCTCAGTTTTGGCACAAAACGTGCGTTTCGTGCACAGAATCGTCGCTTTTGCTTAGTTTTGGCACAAATCCTGTGTTTCGTGCACAGAATCGCAGCTTTTGCCCAGTTTTGGCACAAAACGTGCGTTTTGCGCTCCGAATTACTCCTTTTGGCACATAACGTGCGCTTCGTGCACAGAATCGCCGCTTTTGCTCAGTTTTGGCACAAATCCTGTGTTTCGTGCTCAGAATCGCCGCTTTTGCTCAGTTTTGGCACAAATCCCGTGTTTCGTGCGCAGAATCGCCGCTTTTCCTCAGTTTTAGCACAAAACGTGCGTTTCGTGCACAGAATCGCCGCTTTTGCTCAGTTTTGGTACAAAACGTGCGTTCCACGCACCGAATTGCTCCTCTTGGCATAAAACGTGCGTTTCGTGCACAGAATCGCCGCTTTTGCTCAGTTTTGGATAAAAACCTGCGTTTCGTGCAGAGAATCGCCCCTTATGCTCAGTTTTGGCACAAAACGTGCTTTTCGTGCATAGAATCGCCGCTTTTGCTCAGTTTTTTCTCAATACGTGCGTTTCGTGCACAGAATCGCCGCTTTTGCTCAGTTTTGGCACAAAACGTGCGTTTCGTGCACAGAATCGTCGCTTTTGCTTAGTTTTGGCACAAATCCTGTGTTTCGTGCACAGAATCGCCGCTTTTGCCCAGTTTTGGCACAAAACGTGCGTTTTACGCTCCGAATTTCTACTTTTGGCACATAACGTGCGCTTCGTGCACAGAATCGCCGCTTTTGCTCAGTTTTGGCACAAATCCTGTGTTTCGTGCTCAGAATCGCCGCTTTTGCTCAGTTTTGGCACAAATCCCGTGTTTCGTGCGCAGAATCGCCGCTTTTCCTCAGTTTTAGCACAAAACGTGCGTTTCGTGCACAGAATCGCCGCTTTTGCTCCGTTTTGGTACAAAACGTGCGTTCCAAGCATCGAATTGCTCCTCTTGGCATAAAACGTGCGTTTCGTGCACAGAATCGCCGCTTTTGCTCAGTTTTGGATAAAAACCTGCGTTTCGTGCAGAGAATCGCCCCTTATGCTCAGTTTTGGCACAAAACGTGCTTTTCGTGCATAGAATCGCCGCTTTTGCTCAGTTTTTTCTCAATACGTGCGTTTCGTGCACAGAATCGCCGCTTTTGCTCAGTTTTGATACAAAACGAGCGTTTCGTGAATAGAATCGCCGCTTTTACTCAGTTTTGGCACAAAAAGTGCGTGTTACGCTCCGAATTTCTCCTTTTGGCACATAACGTGCGTTTCGTGATCAGAATCGCCGCTTTTGCTCAGTTTTGGCACAAAACGTGCATTCGAGCATAGAATCGCCGCTTTTGTTCAGTTTTGGCACAAAACGTGCATTTCGAGCATAGAATCGCCGCTATTGCTCAGTTTTGGCACAATACGTGCATCTCGAGCACAGAATCGCCGCTTTTGCTCAGTTTTGGCACAAAACGTGCGTTTCGTGCAGAGAATCGCCGCTTATGCTCAGTTTTGGCACAAAACGTGCATTTCGAGCATAGAATCGCCGCTTTTGCTCAGTTTTGGCACAAAACGAGCGTTTCGTTCATAGAATCGCCGCTTTTGCTCAGTTTTGGCACAAAACGTGCGTTCCACGCACCGAATTGCTGCTCATGGCATAAAACGTGCGTTTCGTGCACAGAATCGCCGCTTTTGCTCAGTTTTGGCGGCAAAACGTGCATTTCGAGAATAGAATCGCCCCTTATGCTCAGTTTTGGCACAAAACGTGCGTTTCGTGCACAGAATCGTCGCTTTTGCTTAGTTTTGGCACAAATCCTGTGTTTCGTGCACAGAATCGCAGCTTTTGCCCAGTTTTGGCACAAAACGTGCGTTTTGCGCTCCGAATTACTCCTTTTGGCACATAACGTGCGCTTCGTGCACAGAATCGCCGCTTTTGCTCAGTTTTGGCACAAATCCTGTGTTTCGTGCTCAGAATCGCCG